>CAVNYN010268880.1:0-90365 GCA_963692815.1 Nyctanthes arbor-tristis
ATGTATACTCACTCCAAAATTATCGTGAAATGCCAATATATCAATCGCACATGCAACGGTCAAGACTCAAGAGAGTTAAATATAGAGAAAAGATTTGAACCCGTTTGATATAATTTTGTAAACTCAACTTTTGTAAAGGGATAGAATTTTCAAAGTTATCTTGTTTATTGACTACCAGTGACGAAAGTGACCACCGTCCATAATATTGTTAGACCAAGAACGTTACGCGGATTTGAAATTGGACTACAAAAAATATAAAATAAATTTTTTGGTAGTTAGAATATAATAACTAACTGAATTAATCCCATCTTATGGGGGTGGGAATTTATCCAAATCTTAGCTGCTCACTCACCACGGCGTCCTGATGATTATTAATGCATTTAATTAATATATAATCTACGATCGATTATAAAGCACGTACGGTCACCAAACATTCCCTTGTTACAAAGAAACCTTTTTTATTTTTTTGGGCATGAAAATTAGAATCGTGAGTTGTCACTACAAACTAGTTAGTGGTCGACGATGAATTACACGAAGTTTCTAGTTTACAAGAATGTCTTTTCTTCTGATTGGAGTTCGATTTTGGTATTTTGACAATCACGTGATTTCTAGTTTCTTATAAAATAATATTTAAAATCGACAAAAATTGAAAAAATCATATTAAAAACCAACCGAATATTTGATCAACGTAGCTCGCTTAAAATATGGACAAGTTAAGTTTGTGTTCATTCTGATCATCTTCAAATTTCAGTCTTTTCAAACCTACATTGAACCATATAAATATTAATTAATATATATATAGAAGTACAGGACAAGTCTATATTAATTAATCAGTTTAATTATAATTTAGTGAATTGATATAAGTAAGCTATTGTGACACCGTTAACTACTATTATCGCGAAAATGTTGTTTAAGAATAAAGAAAAATGTATATATATTAAAATTAATCATGTAGGGACAGGGGGGATGCTTATAATAATTAATTAAAAGTTCTTTTGTGTGCTAAAGTTCCAATCGTGGGGACAAGGATTGGGGATGATCATTCACATTTTGTGCATCTTATAATTACTATGGATTTTATCGTATTATTATTATTTTTCTCTTTCGTTGTATGTGATATTCAGTAGAGGAAAAACTTTGTATACAAAAATAATAGCTCTAGAACGATTTGGTTAACTAGTTTAACTTTATACGTACGATTTGTATATCACTATATATATGTCTTATCTTATATTATTGATCAATGATATTCAAGACAGTCAATTGTATTCTCTTATCATATCTAATTCTTCAGAGTAATTCTAGGTAGGCATGAAAAATTGACATACTTATGTGGCACAAATTCTTTGGATGCTGATCATATGGATACTTTTTAATCATCTAATAAAATTGTACAATATAGTCGCATAAACAATATCACAATTTCACGTCTCTCTAAAATTTTTGTATTCTTCATCCTCCTCTTCATTTTTATTTGTTTCAATATCTACTTTTTTTTAAGGAAGTTTCAATATCTACTTAGTCAAATTGATTCTAACAACTTGCATAATTAGCATTAGAATGATATTTGAGATATTTGAAAAGGTATTTATATCATATACAATCAAGGAGGGCTTTCTAGAAGAAAATTGTGCAACATAGTCACATAGACAATATCACAATTTCACGTCTCTATAAAATTTTTGTATTATTCATCCTCCTCTTCATATGTTATTTGTTTCAATATCTACCCTTTTTTTTGAGGAAGTTTCAATATCTACTTAATTAGTCAAATTCATTCTAACAACTTGCATAATTAGCATTAGAATGATATTTGAAAAGGTAATTATATTATATACAATCAAGGAGGGCTTTCTAGAAGAAAATAAATTGATTACTTCACAAAAATACGTAGAATTCTCTTGAATTTAATATGGCAATATTCCGATCAAGTTAATTCAACAGTATACGTTCTAGCAAAAAAACTGATGTCTGAAAAAACAAAAGTTATTAATATAAAAATGATTTAATGCTAGACATCACGGTATAATGCCATCAGACACTTATATGGCTGGCTAGATCTGTGTCATCTGACACGACACATCATACTATGTGATGTAGTATGTCAGATGACATGCATCTGACACACCACATAAGTATTTGAGGTATAATATTACCAGACATTTAATATTTGATTATTACTAGTGATTAATAACTATTTGGCACACTGCGTAAGTATTTAGCCGCATGATACTGCTAGACATTTGATATTTGACCATTACTGATGATTAATACGTAGGTCCAGCTGGTCTGTGGGGGGAGATAAACACGGTTTAAACTTACTTGGGCAGTTGATAAAATTGACATGCAAATTAAAGAAGTCTAAAGGTTTTCTACTTGAGTAAGAAAGTAAACAGCAACCGGATAAGGTTGGTCGGTGTCTCCAGTCTCCACTCTCCACTTAGCTGCTTCCCTAGTGGCAGTGGGGCGTTGAGCCGTTGACTGACCTTTTTGACACTTTATTTATTAAATATAGTATTAACAAAATCACATATATATTCAAGGGATCAAAGGGTAGTCTGAGTGGTAAAAGGCTTAATCTCTTATCAGGAGATCCTGGGTTCAAATCCCACCATCCTGCTCCACTATATCCCCCCTTGTAATATAAAAAAAAAATCACATGTAAATTCAAAGTACAAGATAAATACAATTTCTTTTATAAGCTTTAACCATATATATTACAAAGACATTGTAAAATCAAACCCTTAATTACTGTTAAAAAAATAAATAAATAAACCAAACCCTTAATTAAAGGTCTAAAAGTAAATTAGAATGTCATTAGACTATAAGAATCTTAGCGTTTAACAATATATTAACTAAACACTGTTTAGTTAAGATATATAATTGAATTATTTGTACAAAGACATTGTAAAATCAAACCCTTAATTACTGTTAAAAAAAAATAAATAAACCAAACCCTTAATTAAAGGTCTGAAAGTAAATTAGAATGTCATTAGACTATAAGAATCTTAGCGTTTAACAATATATTAACTAAACACTGTTTAGTTAAGATATATAATTGAATTATTTGTACAAAGACATTGTAAAATCAAACCCTTAATTACTGTTAAAAAAAAATAAATAAACCAAACCCTTAATTAAAGGTCTGAAAGTAAATTAGAATGTCATTAGACTATAAGAATCTTAGCGTTTAACAATATATTAACTAAACACTGTTTAGTTAAGATATATAATTGAATTATTTGTACAAAGACATTGTAAAATCAAACCCTTAATTACTGTTAAAAAAAAATAAATAAACCAAACCCTTAATTAAAGGTCTGAAAGTAAATTAGAATGTCATTAGACTATAAGAATCTTAGCGTTTAACAATATATTAACTAAACACTGTTTAGTTAAGATATATAATTGAATTATTTGTACAAAGACATTGTAAAATCAAACCCTTAATTACTGTTAAAAAAAAATAAATAAACCAAACCCTTAATTAAAGGTCTGAAAGTAAATTAGAATGTCATTAGACTATAAGAATCTTAGCGTTTAACAATATATTAACTAAACACTGTTTAGTTAAGATATATAATTGAATTATTTGTAAACGTTGTTTATTCTACGAGGCCTATATATGAAATATAACGAGAATCATCAAAGACAAAAAATTTTTCTTGCTTTGCTCATAATCTCATATGCTCATGCGACATGTTATTTATATGCTATAGATATGATGGTACATAGCATATAAGCTGCCCTTATAAGAGCAAGAGAAATTTTTGATGAGAAAGAAGATACATGTATAAGGTAGTTGAAATTAGATTCTAAGGGCCAACAATTAAGAAATTCATTATATTTGAATGAACTTCTGATTTTTCTCTTTCCTTTTGATTTGATTGGAGTAATTATGCATGCCAGTGAAATTATATCCGACTGCGACTAACAAAATTAATAGAAGTTCGATAGTGACAATTCTAAATTTTTTCGACATGTATACATGTTGGCTTCATATTTCATGACAAGCTACCGGGCACGTTTTCCCCGGCATCCTCTAATTATGAAGCAACGCTACAGTTAGACGTTGGTTAGCTAATATATATATATATATACACGATTTATTACTAGTAAATTCATTTGTCTTTTGTTTGAGCAGGATGGAAACCGATTGAAATGAGGTGTGCGTATTTTAAGGTAGTTATTTGTAACTGTACACCAACGAATTAATGTCTGAAATGTATTTAGTACCGTAATTACGTACAGTTTACGTGGTACTATATATGCAATGGATTGGTTTTCTTAATTATTGTTATCATTGTCTTAATAATAATTAATTAGGTTGCAATTCAATGCTACTCAACGGACGTGGTCCAATACTAATATCTATTTGACTGCCTCCAGGAAGAAGAATGGCACAAGAATTATTATACTGTATACGTGGCATACTAGAGATATTTCGGAAGTTTTTTTTTTTTTTTTTTAAAGGTCTTTTGACTATTTCCAGGGCAATGGTTTTAATGACCAAAAAAATAATACTAAAATAAAATAATTATTGTTAACAAATACGCTAATATAAATGAAAGTATAGTAGTACAATCTTTACGGTCTAGCTACACAGACTATCCAATAAAATCTTTACACGTTGACTAGGCTTCAACTCCCACGACATATTCGTGAAGTGCTTAAAACATTATTTTCAACCAACTTTTTTCTTTTTTTTTTTTTAATTTATTATCCGTCTATGCTTGTCTATTAATTCCTAAGATGATGATGTCATATCACTTATGAAAGCTGGGACTAGTTTCCCCAAAACTGGAAAAGGTTAAAGCGATGATAATAGGTTGTTAGTTGATAAGATACTTATCCCAAATTAAATAAGGAAAAAATATGGAAGGAAAAAACCAATTTTTTTAATCGGATAAACTAGCAAATAAAGGAATTGGTGTTCCTTGGCTTCAAAGGTCAGATTTTAGTTGTCCAATCTATTTGAATATATGAATTTCTTCCTTACAAGTTGAAACTCTTTGATTTGCACGCTGGAATTGTAACTTAAGTAGTAAGAAATTTATTTATCCTCTATCTATGAATTAATTAAAAATCACATGAAATCTTAGAGTGCGTTTGATACAATGAGATGGAAAAGAAAATATTTTCTAATTTTCATGGAAACCATTTTACTTAAGGGGAATGGGGAGTTGATCTCTAGAGAAAATAGAAAAAAATTATACTTAATAGGATTGTATCATGGAATTTAAATTCCATTTTCACTTGTGAATTAAACACGTAAAAGGTTGAATTTAAATAAAAATTTAACATATTCCATGAAAAATTTATGTAATCACACCCGTATAGTTTATTTTGATATTTCTTATATTATTTATTTACTTTTTTGCTTATTGGAAGTCCAAAACTTTTGTTCTAAAGGTTAGGGGCGTGTAACCAAACCATGCAAAAGGTTGGAGGGCTAATTGTAAACTATTATTAATATATAATTACTATATTACCATTTAGAAGAAATTGTAAAAAATGATCACTTTTAATATGATAAGTTCAAAAGTAACCACTTTATAAAACTATGTAAAAATGTCTATTTTCCTATTTTTTAAACAAAATTGTTTCTAAACAAAATTTTAATACCAATTAAATTCATCGCCAAATCTGTAGCGATCGGGCAGGAATTGAACGTCGATGCAGAAGGGAAAGTTGCTAAGAATGGTGAGACGAAGCCAACCCCACTGATCTGCGACAGGAATTCATTGGTGCGTGAGGCACGTGGCTTGCACCCGCGCAGCAGTTTTGAAAAAGTCGATAGATCGGAAGAGCGTCGTGGATTTACAGCATGTAACTGTCGAGATCTATGGTTCAATTATATATATAAAATGCAATGTAAGAGTAGTTCCACAAAGACTTAACCGTCGAGAATTATCACGATTAAATGTCAAGATATATAGATACATTGTATAGACATTTTTTTATCAAACTATAGTGTCAAGAATCAACACTTATAATTGTAATTGTAGAGATATACAGATAAATTGTATAGAATGTCATACGTTTTACTTCTTTTACATATAATTATAATTGTAGAAATATATAGATAAATAATATATAATGACATACTTTTCACTTTTTTTGTCTGATAGTCATTACCCATATATCTCATATTTTAGAGAAAGAAAAAGGAAAAATTATTACTTAAGAGCAATAATGTAATTTTATTTAAAAAATAGCTATATTTACACAAGTTTTTTAAATAGGCTATATGAAACTTAATTTTTTTTTTGAAAAAGGGACATGAAAAATGGATCTTTTTAGGTGATATTCTTATATGACACACTTGTATTAGATGATGAAAAAGTAGTCATGTAATCATCATCTAATAAATATGTTTCATATGAAAATATCGATCTTAATAATATCTCATTTTCATGTCCAACTATAATTGTTTTTTTAGAAATTGTTCATACTATTTACTCACATATACGTGGGCTAACCCCACAGGCCAGAACGCCAAGTGTGCACCCATGCCTTCAGTCTCATAATGATTGATGACCAGTCCAACGGCTGAAATTTGATGCCTGCCACGATATATATTTTTCTACCCCCCCAACCTTCTCCAAATGTAATAGTTATGTCCTTGATCTTTTATCTATTGCATTCCTTTCTCCAAACACTCTTCACCGCATAAAGACTATTCATCACATGTTATCATCATCATCTGAAGTGGCAATGTATGAGGAAAGGGTGGAGCAAGAAGGGAACAACATAAGTCTATCTCCGTCACGAGCTGCATCTTTCCACTAAATGAATTATTTGTTTAACCCATTGCACGTCGATTACATAAATATAATTGGGATTATAATGAGTTGTATCTTTTTTTTATGAATTAGTTTAACCCAATGCATTATAGATTATACGAATATAGTTTGGATCATAATAATTAATACAGTATGCATCGCTTTCCTTGTTTATCAGCACTAGATTTAAAAGATGTACGTTTGGAAAATATATAATTGTAAAAAATGTCGAAACATTTTAATTTCACATACTACAAATAGGACAACTACTTAATAATTGTTACACGTTTCAAACATTTATTAAAGGTATGTTTCATAATAAACTAAAATAGATGTAAATTTTATTAGTACTCTATTACTTTTTAAAATTTGGACATGTTCCTTCAAAAATAAAAAATAAAAAATAAATGGGACATGTTGAAAAACCTCATTATGTCACATGTCTTTGATAGAGCCGTATTGTTAAATAGACCTTGAAATTTAATAAGAATCAAACGTCTTGTCTCTCAAATTATTCAAAAGTTTTTTTATTTTCATATTCAAAAATAAATTTTGCAAAAGAGGAAAAATTTCTTTCTTTATTATTATTATTATTTTAAATCATAACGACATTTTATTTTGAATAAATATAACTGTCACAACTCACAAACAGAAAGTTGAAAGACTTAAGTATCAACTTAGCAAAAGTTGAGAAACCGCCGGATAAATTTATATAGCCTTAAAGCCTTATATATATGCAGCATTAGCACCATGCATCTTTTCACTTCTCAAGCATTCTTATCAGTAATCACTCGTCAAATCAAAAGCACTTCTTCTACATCTCAATCAGATTAATTCAAATGGCATCGATGATAAGTGTGTCGATTTTATTGCTAAAAGTGTTCGTAATCTTATTCGGAGTCATTTCAGTTGCCGTTGGGATCCGATTCTCCACTCCTGTACTTGATCAGGTGCCTGTGATTTGGTCCATAATCCAGTCATGGACGAAGCCTCCTTATCTGTACTTTATCGTAAACGGCATCATCATCACCATCGCCGCCTCCTCCCGATCTCAACAAGTGAAATCCTCACCGTCCATTCCACCAGAGCGGTTAGTTTCAGTCAAAACACCTCTGCCGTCGGATTTCCCCTCTTTTCCAGATGAAATGGAGATTAACTCTTCAGTGGAGTACAAGAGTGAAAATCGGATTTCGGAAGTGAAGGCGGTTCTGGTAAATGGAGGTAAAGTTGACATTGATCAAGCTGAAGAAGAATTTGACGCCGATGATGAACTCGATGGTGAAGATAAGTACGTTGTATCAAGCTCTTCGCACACTCCGTCGCAGAATATAATTTCTCCAGAAGTAAGTCAACCGGATGTTATACCTCCGTCGACGAAGAAACCTTTGGCTCCGTCGACATTCCGTCACCGGAAATCTCTCAGTGTCATTCCTAAAGGTACTTTTCGAATTTTTATGAATATTTTCTTATTTTTAATTATTTTGATTAGACTTGTAACTGGTATTGTTAGCAACTAAATGATTTATAAATTACTATGCGATATTATTTTATTGTTTATTTTTTTGTAAAAGATAAAAAATTGAGGTTTGTATTTTATTTTTTAACTATTTTAAAAAAAAGTATAGTCACAGTTTATAAATAAAATAGTTTATAACCTGAAATACACTAGCTTGACTAAGCAAATACTGGTATTTCTTTAATTTAATTTAATTTTGATTCTGGCGTCGTTGCAAGATTCCCGGCGCATCCATGCTCCACGTGGAGCCGGATCTGTACATTTCTTGTTCCCATCTGACTTTCAGAGCATTCACACGTATTACGCTGCCGTTTTGGGGGAAGTATTATTATTAAAACCACCGTTCTCATATGATAGCCTCGAGGACAGAAAAATAACGACATCCGGAAATATTTGCTTCTATGCATTTGGAGTACTTTTGTTATTTTATGAAATGAAATTTTAATTTTAAAAATAAATTGGCCACACCATGTAACACGTTTTTTTTAACTATAAAGAGAGAGGGGAAGGAAAGGATAATAAGGAAGGGGTATATGTGATTCGAATTTAAAACGTCTTCTTACTTAGAACATGAATATCTAATCACTATAATACTTGTTCAAATCACACTATGTAGTCTTTTATGTATTTAATTTAATATTTTCCCCATTAATTTGATTCATATGATAAATTATATGTTACATACCATCTCTAGAATGATGTGGTTAACCGTCACACGATTTCATGGTTGTCTTGAATTTTAGATTCAATTTATTTATTATTAAACATGATTTTCGAAAGATAAATGGATTAATCATGTTTTGTCAGGTACAGAAACATTGGAGGTGACAAAGCCCAAGGGCCAAGAGGGCCCAGAGACAATGGAGAATACTTGGAAGATGATAACGGAAAGAAATCATGTGCCAGTTACAAGATATCTTAAGAAATCAGATACGTGGAATCATCAGAGACATCTTGTGAATATAACTCCACCAAATGATGTACCGAAATCTAAGACCTTCAAGCGCCGACGAGACGAGTTGTCGTTTGAATCTCCATTGAAGTTGCCTCCAAGAGCTAAAATATCAAAAGAGTCATCACCAAGTCAAGATGAATTGAATCGTCGAGTCGAGGAATTTATCAATAAATTCAACGAGGAAATGAGATTGCAAAGGCAACAGTCATTAAATCAGTACATGGAGATGATTAACCGTGGAGTCTAGGTTTACCGAGTTACATTAGGACTATTTTATTGATAGTGTTAAACAAAAAAAAATTACAAACAAAATTTACTGTACAAGAGTAGGTAAAAACGAAAAATATAAAGTTAAAAAAAAAAAGAAAAAAAAATGGATAGAGACTTCATGTCGGGTCGTCAGAATGCATATACAAAAAGTCAACCGGAGAATGTGTGTACCCGAAGTCAGGAACACATATGTGCCATATGTGTTGTTTGTTCATTATTGTACATATATCAAAAACTTTTTTCCCCTTTTTTTAACATAAATAAATAAACTTTTTATGGTGAAAGTATTCAATTTTTTCTTAGTTATTGTTTATTTCCTATGCATCATTGTTATGATTGATGATTTTTTCTCTAGAGCATATAAGGTTATTTGTTTTAAAGATTTAATGACTTAATAATTCGACCAAGGCAATTTTAATTAACCAACGGTTTAAGCTAGTTCTTTCAGTAAAATAAGTTCATACTGTTCTCCACGTTTTGACATCTAGTGATGTCATTAACCTCGAGGATTATATTTTTAAAGAAATAGACTAATCAACAAATTTGCCGGCCTAACTATTTTTTTTTTTTTGGTTGCAAACTGGTGGCCTAACTTCTTACTTCTTAGTGTTGTTTATAAAATACTATGCCATTTGTCTACAAGTAAGGTTGATGTACTTCAAACCGATGAATACAAGGTTGCATGCTTTTCAGCAATGGAAAGGGCACATATGGCCTGTTAGTTTTTTGAGTTGTGGGAGAAAAGCCTCATCTCCCAGGAAACTTCATCAAGAGGAGATAATATTGCAAGGTATTCTACATTTGCATAATGATTTACCAACATTTTTCTAGACATGAACCATTATATATATATTTGATATTACAACATTTTATTATTTTTATTTTTTTGAATTTTATCGCATTAAATTTATTGCTTGGTCAATGACATTTCATGTGTAACCAAGTAGATTAGCTCATAGAACTGAATGTAATGAGAAAGCGGATGTTTGGACTAATGCTGTCATTTAAAAAATTATGTGCTTGTCCACGAAATGCTAAGTGGATAACTTTCTGAAGTGTTCTCCGTTCTATTGATATATAGTACCATTGATATTTTGGGACCTTCTCCGGTAAGTATTTAGCTATTTTACTCTCCATATATATATATATATATATATATATCCTTGACTACTTATTATATCTGTACACTAGCACTAGCATGAATTAGTTTAGCTGCTCGGCTGCTGTCTTGCTAAATTTTTCTTATTTAAACTATAAATTCAGTTGTCTCTATTATTCCAACTTGGAGTGCACTCATTTGATATCCTCGAGGACGGAAAAAGGACGACATCCTGATCCGGAAATATTTGCTTCTATGCATTCGGACTACTTTTGTTATTTTATGAAATTTTAATTTTAAAAATAAATTGGTCACACCATGTGACACGGTTTTGTTACATAGATTTTTATGCATTTAATTTAGTATTTTCCCCATTAATTTGATTCATATAATAAATTATGTACATGTCATCTCTAGAATAATTGAAAATGATATAAAACCCTCTATAAATGGTGTCAGACTCTTACGTGATGTGCATTTTGACACGTCAAATCAATCTCACATACTGACGTAGGCCGTTGCCAACTGAGGTGGCGTACTCAAGTGCACGCTATACATATGTCTAGCACCATTTATGACGCTAGGCATTTGATTTTAATATCATTTCCCCTAGAATGATGTAGTTAACCATCATTGTCTTGAATTTTAGATTCTATTTACTAATTATTAGACATGATTTTAAAAAGATAAATGGATTAATCATGTTTTGTCACGTAGGGAAACATTGAAAGTGAAACGGGGAGACAATGGAGAACACTTACAAGATGATAATTGAAAAAAGTCATGTTCCAATTACAAGATATTGTAACAAGTCTGAAATAGGGATAGCAATGGCTCAGATCGGATCGGCACAGATCTATTTTGCTTTACGAAAGATTTATAAAACCATGACCTGTCACGCCCCCAATTTTATTACAATGTTATCTCGAAATATCGATAGCGTAAGCGTTTAAATATATATCTCAATTCAAAATCGAAGGCGGGACTTTACAAATACAATTCAAGCATTATTATGTTTAATATCATTTTACAATAACTCTTGCAGCCACCCACAATGAAACATCGGCCACTCACCGAAGTCTCAATAACATACATGTATCTTCTCCATCCTTGGGATTATCCGGTCACAAAGCTCTAATTTCAATACCTACAGGGTTGTTAGATGGAAGGAGGGGTAAGTACAACGTACTCAATGAATAACCAAAAATCTTGATTCACCTTTCATGTAAGAAAAACGCATCTTCGAGAAAACCATGTATTTCACAAAGCCTTTGGATGAACAAAGCTTTTAGATGCACAATAGGGGCTCTATCACTACTTAAAATACTACCCGTGGTGCACACACGATTCAAAGATTCAAAATGACCAAGACCACATAGCAAGGCCACAAAGATTCAAATTGGCCAAGACCACATAATAAGGCCACAAAGATTACCACATGACCAAGACCACATAGCAAGGTCATGTTCCACAAAGCAATTTAAAACGAGTAGAGCATTAACTAGTGATACAAATGCAATAAATTAATCTCTTTCCATAACAATGCATATTATGCATAAAGTTCATATTCAATTATGAAAGCTTAATGGATGATTGAAAGGGAATCAAAGTACCGATTACTCATCTCAAATATTTGTCAAAGATTGTTTCAATAATTCTAATGTAGAAAAGTGCCTTCAAAACCTCGATATTCTTCAATCAAGACTAGTTTTCTAAGTTATAATCTTTCTATATATGGTAAGGAGTCTTTTTCAATAGCAAAACTAGATATTTGGTAGGTTTTTAGGGTGTTTTTCCTCCCCATAACCCCTTTGGACAAATTTTGATGGTTATAGGAGAGAGAAAGGATTGGATAGGGGTTGGAGAGATTTTGGGGACTCCTTTGGTTTATATATAATAGTCAGGATTTAGTTGTTTTTAATAAATCTTTGAGTTCCGCCAATCACGTCGTGACACGTGGCACTATCCGGCGCCATACACATGTTGGGGTGACTTGGCCAAATGAGGTTCGCACACTTATTGCGCGAGAAGTCCTTACACTTTATATTATCTTTCAATTAAGTCACCTTACTTTGGTTTATATCAATTAAGAATCAAATTCTTTCTTTAGCTTCAACTGAGTAATAATCTTTTAACTTTGAGACACAATTAAAGCAATTATTCCGTCATCGTCAAAATAATTTCCACATAGCTTAATTGAGGGTTAGATTTTCGCTGGATGTTACATGACCTACTAAATGATCCACGACTTGCGGATCGGAGCAGATCGGATCGGATCAAGGTTGTGATCTACCAACTGATCCACGAAAAATTTTTTTTAACAATATACATTACACTACTCTAATTTCCTAACTTAGTTTTCACATCATACATTACACTACAATCTATTTTAACAGTAAAATAAAATTAAATCGATATCAAGTATCAACTATCAACCAATTAAGTTAAATCATGGTTTAATAGATAGAAAGCAAAAGTTATAAGCCCATAAGCCACAAGTCATATTATAACCAAAAGTAACATCAACAGTCAATAATTAACATGGTAAGTTGGCAACATCCAGTATAAACTCATGAAGGCATCAGGTCATCACTGCACAAAACAATTAGACAAACACAAGAAACTTTTCTTCTTCAAATCTTCATTTCTCAAAAGTCAAGACTCAAGAGTCGAAAATGTTAGTATAAGTATTAGAATTTATGTAAGATTGTGTCTGCAAAAAAGAAAACAAAATGTTACATGAAGTAAAGAAAAATTTAGAACATATTTAGGGTTCAAAATTGATTTTGGGCTGGTTGATTTTGGTTGGCGACTTGAGACTTATCTGATCCTGATTTTTTTTAATTAAACGGATCAGATCAGATCGAATTGGATTGAATCGGATCAGACCAACCCTTATATGATCTGATCCGATCCTCGATCCGTTGGCGGCTCGTAAATCCTATCACGATTTATTCCATCAATCCACGGATCAGGAATTTTTCCTCAAGCGGATCAGGTATCCATCGGATTTGAAGCGGATCGGGTTTTTCTGCCATCTTTAGTCTAAAACCATCGTTGGCATCTTGTGGCGATAACTCCACCAAATCATGCACTATAATTTAAGACCTCCAAGCACCGAGTAGACCACGAGTTGTCGTTTGAAGCTCCATTGAAGTTGCCCCCAAAAGCTAAGAAATCAAAAGAGCCCTCACTAAGTCAAGATGAATCAAATCGTCAATTCGACAAATTTATCAAGAAATTTAACGAGGAAATGAGATTGCAAAGGCAAGAGTCATTAAATTAGAGTACATGGAGATGATTAACCGTAGAGCCTAGGTTTACCAAGTTACATTCGCACTACTTTATTGACAGTACTAGTTATTTTACCCGTCTATTGCATGGGATGATAATATCAGATAATATATTATTTTAGGTAAAAATTAATTTATTTCAATTATTTAATTAAATCAGTCCGATGACCTACAAATGTTAGTTTTTCCAATTCGATGACCGGATCGATTTTCTGAAAATTTGCAAATACTGGAATCAATCTAAAAGACAATTTGACAGTGTGAAATAAAGACGGATATAATTCACTAGTTTACAATAAATTTTTTTCAATAATGATCTATTAAAATTTTGAATTTTTGGAACCTCAAAGCCTATATACTAAGGCCCTACTATGAACAATTCTCCAAGTAACTTAATATAGGTATACATCCTCAATTCTTTTCACTAAATAACCAATGTGAGATTCACTTTCTACAACTAAAACATATTTTCATATGGCTCTTAAACTATAATATTTGATCGTTTATGTAAGTAAAGAAAAACAATATAGGTGTACCCATAATACGATATCTTTCATTCTAAAAAAAATCTAAGGAAAATATTGAAAAAAATTTGCGAATACTAGAGCCAATCCGAATGTATGAGCTAAAGACAGGTACAGTTCATCGGTTTAAAATAAACATTTTTTCAATAATAATCTATTAAAATTTTAAACTTTTTGAAAGTTTAAAGCCCATAAGCTAAGATCATATTGTAAATAACCCTTCTTTAAATAGATTAATAGAAGCATATATTCTCAATTCTTTTCAGTAAATAATCAATGTGGGATTCCCTTTCTATGCCTAAAGTCGTATTTTTAATGGCTTTTAAAAAAGGAATAAGTTTTCAACATTTTCTTAAACAGTAAAGATTAAAAAAAAACCATATGATCGAATAATCTTTTTTCAACACGATTTTAGGTAAAAATTAATTTATTTCAATTATTTAATTAAAATCGGTCCGATGAGCTTGAACTGTTAACTTCTCAGGTTCAATGACCAGTCTGATTTTCTGAACATTTGCGAATACTGAAATCAATTCAGAAAATAATATAATAATGTGAGATAAGGACGGATACGGTTCACAATAAACTTTTTCTCATAATGATCCATTAAAATTTTAAACTTTTTGGAGGTTTAAGGCCCATAAACTAAGACAGTATTATGCATAACCCTTATCAAAATTGCTTAGTATAGGCATAAAACTTCAATTCTTTTCACTAAATAACCAATGTAAAATTTTCTTTGTATACCCAAATTCATGTTTTTCATGGTTTTCAAAAAAGGAATAAAATTTCAATCTTTTTTTAAACGGTAAAGATTAAAAAATTATAAAATCTAATGTTCTTTTTCCACATTATTTTAAGTAAAAATTAATTTATTTCAATTACTTAATTAAAATCAATCTGATAACCTTGAACCTCTAGTTTTTCCTGTTTGATGAGCAGATCGGTTTTTAAGCATTTGCAAATATTAGAATCAATCGGGAAAACAATTCGAGGGTGTGAGATAAAGACGGATACAGTTCACCAATTCACAATAAATTTTTTTTCGAATAATGATCCATTAAAATTTTAAACTTTTTGGAAATTTAAGACCTATAAACTAAGGCCCTATTATGAATCCTTCTCTAAGTAGCTTAATATAGGTATATATTATCAATTCTTTTCACTATATAACCAATGTGAGATTCTATTTCTATGCCTATAGTTATATTTTCTATTGCTCTTAAAAAAAAGAATAGAATTCGACATTATTTTAAGTAAAAATTAATTTTATTTTCAATTATTTAATTAAAATCAGTCCGATGATCTTGAACTGTTAGTTTTTCTGATTCGATGACAGGTCTGATTTTCTAGACATTGCCAAATATTGAAACCAATCCAGAAGCTATCTGACGGTGTAAGATAAATTGAAACAAAAAATTAATAAAATCAATTGAAAATAAAATTGCTCAAGATAAGAAGTAGAAAGTTTAAATATAGAGTAAGAGAGATTTGAGAAAGTTCTTAGATAAGAAGAGTTCAATTAGAGGAAGGAAAATATAGATAAAGAAAGAGATATTTTTGAATAAAATGAAATATGATTTGGCAATTGAAATTTAAAATTGGAAAAATATAGTGATAATAATAAGCTAAAACAAACATATCTATAAATAAATAATATAAAATGGGGCAATGAAAGAAAAAAGGTGAATCTATAAATTGGTAATAAATTAAAAAGGTAAATAATATATAAATTAGAAAAAATAATAAGATTGATTATTTAAAAGTGATTAAAATTAATTATATTCAATTAATTTAAAATAATAATACTGAGACGAAATGAATTTTATTCAATTAGTTGCTTAGTATATAAATTAGAAAAAATAAATTAACTAAATAAATAATGAAATGACGGGATAAGATTGAAGGATAAAATGAATGGCCAATACCTGATTTAGTAAGTGAAAATTGGCAGAAAAATAAAAATAGTAATGACATTAGTATTATATATATATATTATGGGAAAAAATTACAAACAAAATTTACTGGAGTTACAAAAATAGAAAAGTAAAAAAAGAAAAAAGGAAAAAACAAGATCAGACATTTAGTTATGTAGGGTTGACAAATACAAAAAGTCAACTGGAAAATGTCTATACAGGAACACAAAAATAGACATTTATTTATGTAGGGTTGACAAAATGCATATACAAAAAGTCAACTGGAAAATGTCTATACAGGAACACAAAAATATGTTATTATGTTGTTTAGTTTTTCTACTGAGTTAGATTTGGCTTCTTATACAGAGCCAGACTATCAATAAAAATCAGTCAAGTGAACAAAAATCAGTGCACTTGGCTGATGATTTTTATTGACTGTCTGACTCCGTATAAGGAGTGTGCACTTGACTGATCTTTATTGATAGTTTGGCTCTGTGTAAGGAATTAAATTTGACTCAGTAGAAAATTATCTATGTTTGTGCATTATTATTGTACATATGCACACCCTTTTTTTTAACTCACATGAACAACTTTATATGGTGAAAGTCTTCTTCTTTTATTTTTTTTATTTTTTTTTCTTTTTCACTCAGAATGAGGAGGAGGTTGTTATGGTGAAAGTCTTCTATTTTTTCTTAGTTATTGTTTTATTTCCTATACATCATTTTTATGATTGATGATTTTTTCCATAGGATATATAATTTTATCTGTTTTAAAGATTTAAGCACTTAATAGTTCGACCAAGGTAAATTACACACATATGAAAATATAAATTAAATTTTCATTTGTTTTATTACACACAATAGATTTTACTCCTATTTAATTTTTCATTTTGTCACAAAATTCAAGCTTTTCATCTCTTGTTTAGTAATTGTTTGGCTATGAAATTAAATTAAACATGTGGCAAAATATTATTATTTTGTATAATATTTGTGAAACCAAGAATTGGAGAGAATTCGAGCCAAAACTTGGTGTTGGACAGACATATATAGCCTATAGGTATAGTTAACCATGGTTCTAGAGTACTATGCCAATATACACGAAAATGTGTGGGCAAAAGAAACACGGAAAAATTTATGATATTCCAAGAATATCGAATCTTGGCCAATGAAGAGTACACATATATATTTAAGGACTCCAGTTTAACAATAAATTGGGCTTTCTAAATCCACGCATTAGTTCTTGATTTAACCATTAATGGTGAAGCACTGGAATAAGAACTCATAGGGTACTAGAAATTTGTTCTAGTAACACTAACACATGGTGTGCTTCCAATATAGATCACGTCCATGCACGCAGAGGCAGCACACGTGGATGCATCAAATATGAATAAGAAACTACATAAAAATACCCAAGAAGTAAAAGCTTTTAATTTACATTCAATAAATTATGTATGAGGAAAGATCCCAAGAGTAAAAGCATAGGCATCCTAACCTCTCTAAGATTTTGCACCAAACAATTCTAATCAACAGCTCCTACCAGATGTACAGATTCTAAAATGTGCGAGATGGCAATATAGAGCATTAAGGACGCAGCAAAAATTTGACGATGCCATAAAGGATATGGAACTCTACTGATTGCATTGTCTTGAATTGAAAGAGTGTCTTATGTAGCAGTCGAGAATGTTCGTCCCGCTGTGACCACTGGTAGATTCAGATCACAATCCACATTGGTTTTTGTAAGATTGTTGACCTGTTCTGTTTTCCTTCATTGGCTTGACACTTATATTTTCGCCAATGGCAAAACTTGAATATCCTTGCTGCCCCAGAATTCTCCCCCCTGCATCCGGGAGCAGGCATTTCACATTTCCAGAATATGAACGAGGTGCTAACTCTTCATCCCGATCTGGCTGGATATTAAGGTCAATTTGACCTTTAAAAGGTGAGACCAAGAATTTGTTCTCAATGGGTTCACAAACACAACTGTCCTTGCCTGGCACTTGTTCAGTTACAGGTTGACCCAGCAGCACCTTCTGATCTGCAGTTTCGGCCTCTTTCTCCAACTGTTTCTTCTCACGCCTATCCCTCAGAGTTTTGCAACGACGCTTTAAGGATTTGCAGACAACACAATCACATGTTTGCTCGTGTTTGGGACCTTTCCCACTGGGAGGTTGAAGGCAAACAATGCATGTGCAGCCATGTTTATGACGTGGATGCTTTAGTCCAGACAGTGATGAAGCTGGAAGGACATCTTCACCCCCCTGGGTAGCTAAATTAGCAAGTGTATCCAGTCCGTCCATAGTCATAACCAAATCAGAATCCTGTTTCAATTTCTTCTTTTTCATGGAAGAAACTGCAACAATTAGAAAACGATTAGCAAATGGGAGAAAACAGCATGAAAATGACCAAAGCTGCCAGAGAAAATACATGCCTTTGCTAATGGTGGGTATTATATCTTTAAGCTCTTCTGTGTATAATCCCTCGGCAGCTGCACATAAAGACCTGTTGTAGATAGGAGCAGAACATATTAAGACGATTCAACACTAATGGAGATACTATTTACAGACTTGAACTAGTTTTCCTAAACTTCCCCAGAGAAAGTAGTACCAGCAATGATTAAGAGAATTTTTGGCCAAATCAAAAGATTGCATGTCACTCTTATCCTTAATAAGAGGAATTTAAAATGTACTGAATGGAAAGTAAATTTTTTTTTTTTCCTTCAATAAATGTAAAGGAGCAGAACAGGATACTCAAATGTATCAATATTGTCAGACTGTATTTACTCACTCTGACAAATATTAGGCAGTCTAGTGGTGCCTATCTCCTACCATTACAATCTGGAGTGGAATGAATTTGTACTTGAAAAAGCAAGACTATGTTCTGGCGAATGATCGCTAAGATGTTAGGTAGGCAGCGGGTGCTGCAACAAATGTACTCATTGATCAATGTGGACCTTTTTCTTTCTAACTAGTGGTTAATCTTGTCTTTTCCAGAATCTGGAATGAGCCTTTGGCTGCTTCTCTATGCCATTAACAATTTAGTTGCTAAGCAGAGGTTTGCATCAAAAAATAGGGATGACACACGCTGAAAAAGGTGGGCCCAACTACTGCCACAGTTGAAACACAGAGATGCTTTTAGTTTGACCCCAAACCTGCACTATCACGCATGTTAACGATGTCATTGCCCCTTGCCCTTCTAGCACCATAAAATGTGAAGATCCAAGTAAATTAAAGTTCAGGAACAAATGATTAGTATAAAAGCCATGATACCTGTCAAGGCCCCATGCATTCTCAGAACAGGTCCATATTGAAGGTAAAAGAGCATCAGCAGGAACTTTGCGCCACTTCAGGCAACTGTTGCATTGAACCCATTGTATCTTTCCACTGAGATGAATGAATATTAGCATTCACCAGGTAAAGTGGAGAAGTTCAGACGAGGGAGGATAAATTGTCATGAAAGAAAAGCTGTTTACCCAAAGTGATCAATTGCATGAATAGTAGGTCTTCCGATAACGGGTGCATGCTGCAGAAGAGAAAAATCAGAGTAATAATTTGGAATGGATGCCTGTAATGTGCTTTAATATCAATCATGTAGCGACGGCAGACCATGGTTAATCATCAAATATTAAGGCAGGTATGTATAACCATTCACAATGATTGCATCTTGCAAAGATCAAGCTGGACACAAGCTCTCAATAAACTAGAAGCATCAGATATGATGTTGCAATATGAACTAAATTGAGCAGGATATTGCCTTCAGTGTTTATCCTCACAACTAACTGTTTTCTCATGAAGATAGCAGCTCAT
The DNA here is from genome assembly GCA_963692815.1 of Nyctanthes arbor-tristis. Lineage (NCBI taxonomy): Eukaryota > Viridiplantae > Streptophyta > Magnoliopsida > Lamiales > Oleaceae > Nyctanthes > Nyctanthes arbor-tristis. Next base: position 20,161 of record CAVNYN010268880.1, read on the forward strand.
CAGATCTCAGAGAGACTGGGCAGAACAATATGTGAAAAAAAGTAAAGCCAGGCAAACTACCTAATATCCAGAAAATTAATACTCCCTCCGTTCCACAAAGATAGTCCAGTAGTTATTTTCACATAGATTAAGAAATGATAGTTAATATAGTTGAAACATTAAATTTTACCTTATTTTTCCACATATACCTTTGTCTTATTACTTGTTTAAAATACTTTCAACACATAGGTAGTTGAATAACAATATTTAATTAGGGACACATATGGAAATGAAAAATTAAATACATGCTCAATATGATAAGTGGACTATCTTTATCGGGTGGACAAAGATGGAATAGTGGACTATCTTTTTGGGACGGAGTACCATTTAAAACTTCGAAGGTAGGAGTAAATAGTAATACCTCAAATTCTTCAATTTCACAGCCTTCTATTACAGAAACCTTGGGAATAATTGCAGAAGGTGGACGCATCAATCCTTGAGCTTGGCTCCATGTGAGCTTCAGCTCTATGACATCCTCATTTTTAATCCTAAGGCGTTTACCTTTAGAACCCAAGATGCTAGTCTTCCTCTTAGTGTGAGCAATAGGCTTAGCTTCAAGAGTTTCATTCTCTTTGAAGCTCGAGTTAAACACTTCAGACAAGGCTGTTCCGGGATCTGCTTTAGTAATCTGATTGACTGGCAAAACAGTATTTGGAGCAGAAATACCCTTCATCAGACCATTTATTGAGTTAACTTCCCCAAATGTGTTTTTATTACCATTGTCCTCAGGAGTCAAGGCTTCATTCCCGATCAAAGTAGCCTCATCTTCCTACAGCAGTACAGCCCAAGTCATAGAAAAGTATGTAAGTGCTTAATCTTCAATTCGGTATCTACAGATTAAATATCATGTGCAAAAATAAAAGATGAGGTACTTTCTGTCTCAAAGTGCTAAATGTCACAAGAGTTAAATAATTGTGCGTGTCCTTACTTTATAGCTTTAAGCTTTTAAATCAAGTGATATAACACTATGTCACAGCTTACAGTTAGGCAGTTCACCTGGAACCAAAATTATTTTATTGAGATGCTTGCTGATCTGCCACCAAGATTGATAGTGGGAAATATTTTTCCAATCACTAAATTATAATTAGAAAGGAGCTGTGCTGTTTTACTCAAGGACAAACCTGAAAGGATGGAGCGTTAAAAGCTTTTCTACCTCCCATGACCAACTTTCCTTCTGGCTCCAGCCTGCTGAAGGTTACTGACAAGAAGCACTAAATCTTATTTTCCGATTCTAACTGGAGGAATAAACTCATAATAGCACATCAAGAACCAGAAGACTTCATAGATGCATACATCTGGTTTTCCCGAGTCAAATGGACTATCAAAGGAAAATACCAAATGACGTAGGAGGACCAAAATTAACAGCAAAATTGTGCAGTGAATTGGACAAAACGATGGTGATAGAAAAATATGAAGATTCAGCCTAACGTCCTCAATAAGAAAATCATGCAGCACCCAACAGAGACTTAAGGTGACTACCTAGGCAGTTAACAATGGAGAAGATTAATCAACATCTTGGCCTTCACAGTTAAAAATTAAAAGATCTAACATCAACTTCGGGATCATGATGTTCAGCCAGTTAACTGGAAAACACCAAATTCAAAAAAGAAGTGAACTAAATCAAAATGATAGTAGCAGGAAAGAATTATAAGCAATACAGATAGTGCTGATGAACTACCTACATCACCGGCTTGAAGATTCATTGACTGTATACAAGGAGTGATTCCTTCTAAGACATACATCCTGCTGTTATTATTTGGCCAAAATCGAAACTGCAAAACCCATTCCTTCCCCCTCAAATCCTGTACTTTCATAGGTAACCCTTCTGGCTGAGATATCAGTGGAAAGTAGGCCTGTGTCATTGTAAAGTTAAATTTTCTTGTCAGAAGTCTATACAAGCACCCGTTTTACCAGGTAAAACTTTGACCATAGTTCAAGTAGGAAAATGATCACTCACTCACACACACACACACACACACACTCTCTCTCTCTCTCTCTCTCTCTCTCTACAAATATCATGCACATGCAGATGCAGTAAATTCAGAACCTGGAAATTGCAGACCTCATAGGATTTTATAGAATCATATTGATGGAAAATTTAGAGAAATTGAAGAACTGAAGTAAACATAGAACATATGGATTCACCTCTGCACACTTTTTTGGCACCACTAATCGACCAACCCGTCCGGCATCACTAGCGGTTAGTATTTTCTCAAACAAAGGTGTAATCATTGAGTTTGAACTAACTAGACGATAAGGTCATATCAACACATTAAAGTGAAGATCAAGCAGGATTTTAAGTCAACAATGAAGTTCACATGGATAGTTCAAGCAGATCATATAAGGAAAGACTCTACGAAATAGGGCATATTACTGGAAATATAACTCTAAAGTCATCCATGATAATGATAATCGAACGCATGGAGAAAATATAAATCTTTCTACATCCATAGGATACTTGCTAGAAATTTGTTGTAGCTTTTCTGCAGTTAGACGTGGCCAGTATCGAGGAAGAAACTGGTAGTGGCTTTGGAAATCTCGAGCCTTTCCATTATGAACCATTGCCTTACCAGATGAGTCCACTCTGTTGTGAATGCAGGCATTATTGCCAATTGGAGTTGAAATGATTGATCGTTGTGAAACAACTGCACAAACATGGTTCCGATCATATATTTCATTTTGGGATGAAACGGCTGCATCCATATTGGAAGTTAAAGTATCGTTCTTTATGGCCGATGCCAGCTGGGAAACAGTGAAAGAGGTATTAGGTTTCTCCTCTATGTTTGGTTCTGCAAAAAAAAAAAAAAAAAAGTTTCCATCAGATTGAAGAGCATAGTTTTCTGTGTACAAACATTTACACCAACAGCAAGAAAATGCAAGGCCGCCAGGAGTTTCTTCACATGAGGTAAAAATGTAGAACAGATAGTCACCAGTAATTCCATTCTCACGCTTCTCAGATGTAATAGGACTCAGATTTTTGTCAGTCAATCTTTCAGAGTAACTTTGTTTCTTCTCAAAGGAAGAGATAGAAAATCTCTCACTAATTCGAAAATTATCAATTCTGCTCGCCACATCAACTTCAGAGGGCATCATCAGCGGCAAATCAGATTGGATGCCAGAACCATTGAATAAACTGGGTGCCTTTCTCCATGGTACTGGTCCTGCACCAGCTATCACACTCCAATTTTTCAAGGACAGATCCTTCATTCTTTCAGGCTGTAAAGGAAGAAAGTGTGACGGTAGTGGCCACGCAGGATTGGGGGTCTGAACAATCACAAATAAGGTAATCACTGACATCACAATTATTTGTAGGAATGTGAAATCATTTATGTTAAGGAAAATAAATAAGAACCATCAGATGGCAGTCCATATAAAACTTCTTATGGGAGGCAATTATGGAAATTTTCATTCTGGCTATAAAGAGCAAGTGTGTTTATGCCATTCCATCAGTACTGTGGGAAATCAAGTCATCCCAATTATTCTACTTTTATATAAAAACTCTACATAATATTTTACACAATCCATGTGGGCCATCCGAATGTGACGTGATTTAAAAGTGATGTGATGTGGGAAAACAAGATCTGGCCAAGTGTGATTGTGTAAAAAATTATGTAAATTTTTTATGTAACCATAGCATAACTCTAGTCATCCTATTACCGAAGGTCAATTCTTAACCAGAAGCTCTCACTTTTCCTGAAAATCAAGGACACTGTGCATTTGCAAAATATTGAAAAACCAAAGTAAATGAAATCCTGAAATCTAAGAGACTGGTTGGCTAAATGAAGGCGATCCTCCATAAATTGTTCAAACAGAGTTCAGTATAATGAAACTAGGCTTGGCACCGCAAGCGCCAAAGTGTTCTGCATCCAGTTGAAATAGTTTTATTTACAAGTACATTAAGAAAGTTGTTATGACAATTCAACAGCTGTGGAATCCAATATACAACATGAGCCACAAAATCCGTACCAAAATGTAACTTTTCTTAGCACAAGTCAGGCATTCAATTCCTCCAGCATCCAATAGTATGAACATGTGGAATGAAACTATACATCCACAATGTATTCGCTGCAAGAAGAATCCATGGTTCAAAACTCAGAAAATATTAATGTTCTAAAGTAAAATGTGGACATTGAATTTCCATATCTAGTTTCTAACAGATCCAGGATTTTAGTTTCCCTAGAGTAGAAATAATGGCATTTAGCTTACCTTTCCACAAGTTTCGCAACAAGTCCAACCAGAAGCATTCGAGTGGAACGTCTCACAAAATTTTCCATCCTCATAAGCAGAACTACATTCACATAGAATTACAATGAGTATGAAGTAAGAAAGATGGCTAAAAGTCATTTTAAGCACAGGAAGCTATCTTTTACATGTGTCAACTGCCAATGAGAAGATGGAAGCCTAGTGCACCTTATAGCTTAAGCTTCACTTTTTCAAGCAACCTCCAGTGATGTATAATTCACATTATAGAAGGATTTATCCGTAAAACTGAAAAAATAACATACATTCAAGTTGGAAAAGTAGAGTTTTAAGAAATATTGTCTTCAAACAAATTTCTGGTAAATGTATACAAGCAGAATCTTCCACTAAAATAAATCTATAATGAGGGCCGCTGATACAATGGTTTTATTTGCTGTTCCCTTACTTGAATATGTGAAGACGTGGGGTTCTATCTTAAAAGGCTAACCTTGTTAAGAGTAGTTGAAGCCGTTATTTGTTAGTCAATCTTTTTTTTTATGTATTATTGATGTTTAATTTATCCCTTAACATGCTGCGCCAAGATGGTGGCTCTTCGAGCAAACCAATATTGAACTATCTGTACTCGTTTTGAGTTTTAGAAATCCACTTGTTCATATTGACTCCGAGTCATATCAAGTTTTTTTGTTTTTGCTTAATAGGATCTAATATCATATTAAAATTTACGATTGAGGTGAACCTGGTTAAAGGAAACCAATCTTGAAATTTACATGCTCGTTGGAAAACCCTTTTAGAGCAATGGCTCAAGTTCTTATATCTTAGTTCTCCAATATATATTTAATGGATGTATAGTTATCCTTAACAGAATATTCCTGCAGTTAGGCACATCTATGAAAACTGATGTTCTACCACACCCACAATCCTAAAAACAGAGGACACTGTCAATTGATAACATGTAATCTAGTCTCACTGAAAAATTTTACTTAGCCATTTCTATACGTTGAAAGTTCACACAATTAACGCTCATCTATAAAACCTCATCTTTGGCCATAAGAGCATCTCTAATGCAACAATGTTGACGGTGTATATGTGGCAAATAACATAAACATTACGTTTGATGAACTCTCCAATGCAACAATGTCTACCTTGTATATTTAACAAATTATTATCAGGTATTTTGAAAAGAGATAGAGAGAGAAGACTAGTGATTGGAGAAATTAATGTTTGACATTGTCATGGAGAATGTCATGACAATGTCAAGTATTTAATGTGCCAAATAACCACTTGTTTTGCCAATTGTTAAATTCTCCATGACTACCACTATACATTGGAGATGCTCTAACTGCAATATAACCGCATTACCTAGAACTTAGTATACCGTATACTCTTCCGATCTAAAATGTATCATGCTCTTATTAGAAATAAATGGTGCCAGGAGCTTGCTCTCCAACTTCCAAGTTACATTCTGTTTTTTCCTAACTAGAAAACTCACACAAATTCGTACCATATACTCTAATGAATTAACCAAAAAATCCGAACGAGGACTCTATTAGAGGTTTATATATCAATGTAGTGTCGAAGTATCCCACATTGGAATGGAAGAGAAGTTGTGACCATTTTATTAGTGCGGATTGTAAAGACTTAATAAAAAGAAATAAAGATAAATTGAGTTGGACTCTATATTATTATATATATTTATATGTATTTCCTTGGGTCTTGTTGACCAAGAACATATATTTCTTTTTATTTTATTTCCTTTTATATATCTCAGATTATATGGAAATTCAGTTTTCAGTTAATTCGGTTGAACTCAAAAGTTGTGTCTGGTGAACAAAATTTTATCTGAAAAATTGTCTGGATTGAGACAATTCTAACCGATATTTTGAGTCTATAAGAGGGAATCAAATCAACAAAATTACTCATTCGATGTTGCATTATTCCTTCTCATTTCTGTGTCATCACGCTTAGAGAGAAAATAATACACTTTTACATTCGGCCAGGATTCAAAGTGCTCGAATTCTGAGTTACAGATTGTTAAATCCTGGTAGCAAAACGCTCGCCGAACTACAAGCATGAGTAGGGGCTCAATTTTGCTATAGGACATAGTTTATCTAGCCTCAATCTTATATTTATATTCAAGTCAGTGGTTCTGTTCTATTTCATTTTTGTTCTTTTCTTTAACTCTTTTTTGTTGAAATTTTTCTCAACATTCACTTATTGTTTCTAACAGACTACTAGCAGAACCAAAACTGAACATAAAGTAAAAGATATTCCTACCCCTCTCAAAGCTTCAAATTTAAATACGTACTAATATTCATACAGAAAACCATTTTCCTGTACAAAGCTTGCGCATTTTTCAACCAAAAAAAAAAAGGGAAGAGAAAAATATATATATCTGAAAATGAAAACTCGAACTTCCATTTGACTAACAGTGAACAGAGAAAAGTATAGTCAATAAGAAGTAAGGCAACAAAAGAATAGAAAAGCAAAATCGCTTACGCGCATCGATCACAGAGGTCCGCGTACTCGCCGGTGCGTAGTCGCCAACCTCTCCTCCATTTCTCCAATGGCTCTTTGCAGTTGGAATTGAAGCACAACTTAGTCGAAGACGACATGCCACAGACCTTTAACCCAAAACTACTGATGCATACCTATATTATATATATCGCATCTACAGAACGACCAAAAAAATGATGATTTCTCCTTCAGTTTAGAATTCAAAATTTAAGCAATAAAAAAAACCCTTGCTTGAAAAAATATGGAGGGGTGTTTTAGAGAGAGAGAGAGAGAGAGAGAGAGAGAGATGGAGGAGGGACGGAAGTGTGAGAAATTGCGTGTCGTGCGTAGGAGAAGTGCGTACTGGTGCGTTACATTTGGCGTCGTCGTTTCAGCACTGCTGAATTGTCGTCTCCTCGTCGCTGTCATTGGACTCAAATTCCATGTCTTTTTCACGTTCTTCAATAGCCATTGGTCTCGAGTGAAGGAGTTCCAAGTCATTGCTAATGTTTATTCCACATTTGGTGAGTCCGGTCATGGCACCGTGTGAACGGTAATTTATAACACCATCCGTGAAGGTGAATTTTATGGACTCTGACAATTAAATATTCACAATTAAAAAGTTAGTTAATATGCATTTTTCACATAAAACCATTAGTTTTTTGAAATCACAGTTGGTGGTTACATATGTAGCTATAACGGAGATATACATTCATAATGGAGACATCTTCAGGTTCTCTCGATCAGAGCTCGATAGTAGATACAGTTGGTTGCTGTTATTTGAAAATTTTCATTTCAGTGGTATAAGTAATTCATTGCTTCTCGCTCCTCCTGCTAAAGTTATTTTATAATGTTATAGAGCGGAATTTGACCATAATTGAATCTTTCCATTTCTATTTTGGAATAAAATAAATTTTTTGAAAATAAATAATTGAAATTTGATTACTTATTGTGACTAAATTCTATAAATAAAACTTGTTGCTAACCAGGACAAATCCCCCAACCCCCTCCCTCACCCCGCCAAAAAAAAAATAGGGGGAAAAAATACTACTCACAAGACAAATTCTATCGTGCAATTATTGGGACAAGATAAGTTGCCCCATTATTGCATAATAAAATTCTTGACTTGCCAGGACTATCAAGAATGATCAAGACTCATTCACTTGCCCTCGCCGGGAGTAGTGGAGGACTGAAAGGGAGGTGAGTCGAATTCCCTGGGAATGGGATACAGGGACGTAAATGAGTTGCATTACACCGATCTAGCTTGCTGAAAATGCAAGAAATCAAACTGAGGCTGGATATTATATGGTAAAAGAATTTCAACTTTACAATTAAATAGACAAGCCAAAATAGAAATCTTTTAAAACAATGGCAATGCAGAAGTACCGCTAGTTTTCTCTTCTCACCACTCATCATTTCTAATTTTCTATACAGAAAGTTTCATCTCTTAACAGGTCAAAATACAATCAAATTATGTGTCAAAACGCTAGTAGGCTGATTCCAAGCAGAACATGATTAAATGTTAAATGGGTGAAAATACAGTAGCCAGTCCCTGATCAATTGTAATGAGCAGTTTATCATATGCCATTAAGGTCTCTTGTTCACACTTGTATGCTCCTCTCCCCCTGGCCAGAACCTCACCATCTACATCAATGATTCCCGCCTTGTCCGGGTCCTCAGTTCGGGGACCAGGCTGCAAGACAAAAGCCTTCACCTGCGATGGACAGCAGGGTAAAGAATAACGTGCTATGTACACATGTAAACATTTAGCAAAAACAAGCTCAAGCTCACTTGCCCTGCATTGGGCTGCAGCTTAGACCTTGTTTCGAGAGATTTTTAACAAAATCATCTCTCCCCCTAACTAAATTTCATCTAGAAATTATTTCAAAAAATAAATTCTCTTTATTGTTTTGAGACCGTTTTTAGTTTTTAGTTTTTTAAAACACTAAAAATGCGTTTACTTTCATATTTTCAAAAATGAATTTTGAAAAACAAAGAATTTTTTAACAAAGAAAACAGAAAATGATAAAAAGTCGTTTTGAGAGTTTTAAAGCAAAACACGGTACCTAATTAAAAACACGGCAAACACTTTATTTTGGGAATTCCAATTTCTCTCTCTAATTTTACAACCTTTCGTCCCTCCGCCCCCAAATCAATTACGACTACTGCAATGCTGCTTTTCCCCATCCTTTGCTTAGTTTCTTTCTCTCTCCTCTAATTCCTTTGTTCTAAAGATGCACCCAAATTACGACTACTTTCTCCTCTCTTCTCCGTCCCTTCCCCCAAATGTTATTTCTCTCTCTCCTCTAATTTCTTTTTTTTCTCATAACAAACTATATGACAAAATTTCATATTTTAATCTTGGTAACAATACATTAGAACAAAATAATTTTTTTTAAGGAAAGAACAAAATTATTTAATTTACTTAACAAGCAAATAAATTCTCAAAATGTCAACAAGAACATGTTTTCCAATTTTGTATTTCTTAAAACAGTTTTCCAAAATGACAAAGTAAATGTATTTTTAGAAATTTGAAACCAAGCACGAAAAATAGAAAATTGAAGATAAATTGAAAACTGAAAAATAGAAAACTGGATCACGAAGAGAACGCAACATAACTTTTCCTTCATTTTTAACTGCACATTTTGCAAAGAAGCAGTTGGTCTCAACAAAAATCTGTGTCAAACAAACTTTTAGCTGAGTGGTGACCTCGTAGTGTAGACAAGGTTAAGGGTTTTGGGCATAGATGATAAAAGATCAAGGGCTCCATAATTCTAACATCACTGTTTATAAAGTTTGTGTTTGGCTAAGCTTAAAAGTATACTTGTATACACTTTAGATTAGAGAAACATTCCTTGTGGTTCAAGTCGGAAATAATTTTAAATTAACTTTTCAAGTAAAACATAAGAATAAGCTAACATATCCAAACGCATTCAAACCCCCAAAACAAATCATATAAAAGTGATCTTAAACTTTTTCTTTCAAAATTAGCAGCAATAATGAAAAATGATTTTGTAATTTAAATGATGTGGCGCACCTTGAGGTAAGATACGTGTGGTGATCTCACATGACCTCCACTGCTCAATTCAGTCATTATCTTCAGCAAGGATAGCTTTGGACAGTCCTTTATCATGATCAAATCATAACAACCATCTGAAAACTGCAGATCAATTACGGTAAAAGTATCAGCATTGAAACAATGAACTAAGTCCCATAACCAGTAAGAAAATTATCGTATCCAAATCAGACAAAAAATTATAAAACTAGAGATTGTTCGATAAAATGAGCTGCAGACCCTGTAATAACGAAAGCAAAATAATGTACGGAACAGTTGATTTATGACAATTAAATTGTTAGTCCAAATATTTCACCATGCCACATTACTACTTTCAACAGCTCTAGTGCTTTTTCATATTAACTTTTGCTCTGAGGACTCATGTGCGTCATTATTATTTTCTTGAGTCTCATTATTTATGCTTAGCAATTTCTCACACAGCTAGAAAGAAAATGATAAGAAAATATGAAGCAAAAGAAATTTGTGAACAAGATTGTCTCTTAAATGATTCTTTTGAGGGAGGAAGAATTGATTTGTTAATACAGAGATGCTTAGAGAAGCAAATGAAACTGCAGCTCAAAAGAGCAAATATGCAAATGAAATGCACAACCAAATTTTCACTCAGAACCTATTACGACTCCTTTAACAGCCAAAAAGAATTATCTTTTATGCTTCTACCACAATTCCAATGAGCATAGTCTCATAAAGTAGTACTTCAGGTTCAAAAACCAGAAATAAAGTTGAGATGTAAGTAATTGAATGAACCTCGGCATCAGGGGCTGCCATAGTATCTTCACCTCCCCACGGTACATTATGAAGCCAGATCGAAATGAAAGGGCCATCTATCTTATGCCAATTTAGACTCTTGAAACCAACATCAAGACCGGGACCTTGATAACCACGCCTTTGAGTCCTGACAGGAACCTTGTTGGAATTGCTTCCACTTTCAATTTCAACAATAATGTCATCAGCATTACCAAGTGGCTCTCCGTACTTTTCATATCCAGGAGCAGGCACAAAAATTATACTGCCATTGTACTTCCTTAAACCAAATATTCTCTGAAGGGCCTGCAACGGCAAGAAGTTTTAACCGTTTAAAGTACTCATTGAAGTGACGCCTACAATTGAATATCTTAATGCCGCCTTTTTGAAGGGTCCGGATTTGTTTCGGCTGCTTTACATCAATGGTTTTAGATAAGTAGATCAAAATAGTGTTAGATACTCACCAATATGTAATTCTATAGATCAATAATTATCCTCGACTGCCAACATATGTACCTAATAAGACTTATAAAAAGTAAAGTTGTAAGGCTCACATAGAAATCTATTCGTGCACTCCCCATCCAGCGGTATTTCTCAGACTCAATGTCAATATCAGCAACAAGACCTGCAGTAATGCCTTAGAAGTCTGAGCTACAGCTCATTCACGTGATTAAATTTAGACAAGGAATGCGTTCTCACTTCTCATAAATTATTCAAGCACCTATGAACAAAATGTGGGTTCTATGACCATAATAGAAGCAAAAAGATAATTCCTTTACTTCAAGAAAAATAGATAATTTCTTATACCCCACGCGAGCATCAGCACACTAAAATATCTGGTGTCTCCTTGTGATATAGTAGCAACATCCAACGAACGCTTGCGCCCTACCAATTTGATAGCATCCAGATAAAATTTTCTTGCCGAAGTCAATATCAATATCCAGAAAAGCAGATGGGAATTCTGATGATAAAATATAAATGGAAACAAAGGACAGGGTGGGTGGGAAGCCAAGAGGAGGATGAACACATCATACCTCGAATAACAGCAAGGGTAGCATTAAAGGCTGAACAAGGTTGACCGGCTGAGTCTAAAAGCGACTTTACCATGCCATTCCCAGTTCCTATGTTAAGAAACATGTCAAGTTCCAATTTATTGCATTCAGTTTTACACACAAATAATCAGTATGACGATCTCAACAAATGAGATAAAAAAAAATAGTAACAAGTTGAACAGCCAACAACCATTCGTTGGGAATGTTGTAACTTGCAAATTTAATTCCTTCCCATTTTTTTCCTCCCCAACCCCCCCCCCAAAAAAAAAAAATAAATAAATAAAATGGGGAAAATCCAAAACAATAAAGGAAAATATTTCGACATCAATCAGGGTATCGAAAAGCCACCCAATTTTCAAAACCAGACAAAGATCTCAAGTTCAGAGATTTATGTCAATGAGGTCAGAGGTGATTAAAAATAGGTTGTTCTAACCTGCAGGTACTACTCCTAGAGGAATCCTTATAGCAGCATCCCAGTCTTCCCTGTTGAGCAATCCATTAACTACCTACCAGATGCCGCAAGACATGAAAGAAAGAACATGAAGGACGTTGAAAGTCTTTCAAAATCTCAACTAGAAACTATTTGTTGCAAGAGTTTTCAGTTTAAGAAATTCTCACCACTGCAGAAGAAAGGCACACTTGAAACATCATTAAATATATAGTTTTCAATATCACACTTCAATTCAGTAAAATTATGGTGTCTCAAATACACATCTTGTTCCAAAGCTAAAGAATTAACACTAAGCTGCAATGGCAAATGTCATAAATTTCATTTATTTAGCAAATATCTGAAATATGTTTGTGCATATCTCCATAATGGTAAACGAAAAAACTGGGACTTGTGGATGATGAATCTAACATATAAACAATGGTTCCAACTGAGTAGTCACTTTCAGAAGAAAAATGTTAATGGCTTACTCCAGAAGACAATACATTGGAAACACCTTGAAAGTTGGAATCTTTCAAATGCTTGAGTAACTCAGAAACATGTGAATGAAATCTCCACCTTCACACACGTGCCACATAGTATATCACACCATTACAATGCGCAAAGAATGTTCAAGAAAAAGGTAAAAATCACTTTGAAATGATCTCGCAGTATGTGCACATGTTAATTACAGCACAAGGATATTAACAGTAACTAACCTCGACCAATATTCCATCGCCACTAACACAAAGAATTCCATCATACTTAGTAAGATCCAACCCTTGAATTACTTCCTTTGCATGAAGCTGATATTTAGTTTCTGAAATTAGAATCTAAATCCAATTAGCATGGAACACCGTTAAACATATGATGAACAAGCAGCCAACAAAATAATAATAATAATAATAATAGAAATAAAAAAAAAAAGGAGATCCAAATAATATCCAAAGAGAAAAAAAAAATCTCCAACCTTGCACTGTGAAGTCAATGTTAGCATCATCAAGTAAAGGCTTTACTTCGGTCTCAAAAATCTTCACTGCTGATCTCTTTCCGCCATATGGATTCACAAAAATAAATAGCCTCTTTGGCCTACCTGAACGTCGCCCCAACAGAGAGAGAGAGAGAGACACACACACACACACACACACACTTTGAATAACCAGTGACAGAAAGATTACAGAACAATGGATGACAGTGAATTGTGATAGAATCATTAATCCTATATTTGCAATGCATAATAATTGCCTTAAAACAGTCAACGTTTTACCTAAAGCATCGAGGATTTCTTGGAGTTTTTGCGCCCAGAGGCGAACAGAACTATCTGACGTGAATTCGAGGGTGAAATTCTTCCTAGCGATGGTTGGTTTAGTAAAGCAACAGATTCCAGCCGTAGACTCAAGCACAGCTCTGATATCAATCCTCAAGCGATCTCTACTGAAAATCTGAGGACGTCCTTTTCCAAGTCCAGACTCCGGTCAGACAACTGAATTTGTCCGGCGGCCGTGAGAATCACCGTCGTCACACTGCCGTTGACCGAGACCCTCTCCGATAATATGGGTTCTTCTGAAGTAGTCGGATCCATATCTTTGTTCATATATTCCCGGCTTGGCGATTCCCGATTCTGCTTATGGGAGTTGAAGTTCATCTCAGCTAAAGAACTGGCAACGGGGTATACGAAGTTCAGGCGTGCCTTTATTATTTATTTATTTACTTATTTATTTATTTATTATTATTAATTATTATTCTGTTCTTTAACTAGGAATGCGTCATTTTTGCCATTGTCGTGATTTATTTTGTTCCTTGTACGATTTTAACAAAGTGTTTGGCAAAGATTCAGATTATAATATGGATTATAATCTGTAATATAGTATCACTTTATTAATTGTTTTGTGTAAAAAGTTAATAATTGCGGTTTAATTTTTACTTTTTGAAAAAAGTAAAATTAATGAAATGATATTATGTGACAGATTATAATTATTATAATCTGGATGAATTACTAAACACATTGTAAATTTTTAGTAGTCACACTTTCTAACATTCTACCTACCTAGAAGTAGGGGTGGGAGAAAAAACCGGGAACCCGGTAACCCGAACCGACATTTTTTGAGTAGTTGGGTTGGTTCGCGGGTTTCAAATGTCCAAACCGAGCCGGTTCGGTTCGGTTCAGTTTTCGAGTTTGACCGGTTAAACCGGTCAAACCCAGTTGGAACCGAATCGGTCAAAGCCGGCTCGGTTTATTCAGGTTGAACCGACCGGTTTGGTGGTCCAAACCGACCAAACCGGTTAAAACCAGTCAACTAGAAATAGATCGGAAGAGCGTCGTGTTATTTTTCTCCCTCTTTCTTTGGACTAAAAACGTGTTTCACATCACAATTTGATAAAAAAAAAAAAGAGCACTTTCAAGACAATATCAAACGCGTTTTGATCCAACTTTAATTCACAATACAATACCAAACACTCCAAACGCTATTTTTCTCCAACCAACCTAACATTTCAGAATTTCAGATCAACCCACATAACCTGATACCCTAACATGGCAATTCCAAAATCAAAATATCAATCTCAATTCTCAACTAAAATATCTGAAACCCTAATACTGCCGCCGCCACCACTTTGTAATATATCAAACATTCAACATACCAATCTAGATTTCAATTCAAAATCAAAATATCAATCTCAACTTGAAACCCTAAAATCTAAATAAACTTTATTGGCTGCTATGTTCTTCTCCCATTTGTAGGACCGCCATCGCCGCTCCTTTCTTCCCTCCCCGCTGAACCGCTGTTGTCACTGCTCCCTTCTTTCCTTGCTCAGCCACTGCTGCTACCGTATCCACGGCTACCACGCCCCCTCTCCTCTGCTGCTACTACCCGAAAGAGAGGGGGAGAGAGAGAGAGAGAGAGAGAGATCAATCTTGGCTGCCTGCTAAATCGCCACCATTCCGACCGCCGCTGCTTGCCTGCACGTGCGCGACTGCGTCTACTTTTGACGCTGTCGACCATCGTCGTTGACCGCCCGTCTTTCATATCTTTCTTCACTCTTTAGTTCACTTCAAGTTGAAACTTGAAACCCTAAAATCTAAATCTTCCCAACTTTTTGTGTCGCTAATGAGAATTGAGAAATGAGGCCAAAATGGGCCGAATTATGTTAAAAATATAACTCCTTCAAATTTTTTTTTTTAACATATAGCCTAACCCGAAACCCGACCAACCCCACCCGACCCACAACGGTTGGTTTAGGTCGGGTTGACTGGCCAGTCGGCCGGGCTCAGTTTGAAAAACTACAAACGGAATCTATGTGTGGTTGGTTTCGGGTTCGGGCCTACCCCGGCCCGATTGACCTGACGCCCAAGCCTACCTAGAAGTATATGTAAAGGAATATCAATGTTTTCTCTCTATTTTCCCCCCACCCACGTTTCAAAGCGTATATATATATAGCTAGTTCTATAGAGTATTTGACTTCGTATTTTCAAATCAATCAAATTATGTTGTTCCCACTAAAAATGGTAATGTCAGACTGAAATTTCATATGGAACTTTTTGAACTCCCACCTCATTAGAGCATCTCTAATGCATCCGGTCCTTGGTGTAAGTCTTCCAGGAGAGAGATACACATAAAATTTTGAACGGTCCCACATGTTTCCTATTTTATTTTAATTTCTTTTAATTATTTTTCTCTCATTTACACAACTTATTCATCACTTTTCCTACCTCGTATCTCGTGTAAGGTCTAAATTTAGACATTCATTTAAGACTTTACCACTACTCTTTTATCATTATCTTTGAATTCTATCTATTTCTCTCCTCTTTTTCACTTTTCCCTCCTTTTTTCCTACACCTCTTTCCACAAACATTCAATTAATCTCTTTCTCTGTCTCTTTTCGACCATGCTTAAGGACTTCATGCATTGAAGATGCTCTAAAATCAGTAATATGACGAGTCTTTCTACAAAATTAGATAAAGCTCATTTTAATGAGCCTTACCGCTTATTTGATACGAATTTAATAAAAGCAGCCTCACACAACGTGGGGCTGCTTTTGTTAGATTCATGCCACATGAGGATAAGGCTTAAGGCTGCTTTTGTTAGATTCGTACCAAATTTCGTAATATGTTCTCATGTTATTATGAAGCCTCCTACTATTATCCGATTGTTTCTTTTGTTAATATATACTAGTATACCACTTCAATTCGGTGAATTTTGATTGGAGGATTGTAAGAGAAGGAAATGGATCGTCAAGAATTTGGATTTTTGAAAATGATGATGAGCGACCAGCTATTTGTGGTTTTTTGTACTTGTAGAAGAGAACCTCTTTTGTGGCCCATGATAAATAATCTTGGTAGTGAAAGAAACGATCCAGAACCCATATAGACGCTCCATATTGTGGTGGGCCCATGTTAAGGGATAACAATTTGATCCGATTTAATTGAAAACTAGTGGAACCCCGATCTGAATAGGGTAAGAAATTCCTACTCCCCACATTCTAGCGGGTCACATCATGTTGGATCATTTCTGGATCGATATGAGTTGTGGGCCGAATGAGATCGGTCATCCATTTTATAGACTGGACCTTCTATTTGGGTTTTTTCCCCCTTATTATTTTTTTTTCCTTTTAATATAAGTTTTTCCCCATTAATTTTTCACTTTCGTTTTTTTGTCTTGAAAGGCACACCACCCCCCTCCACCCTCCGCCCCCGATTAGCTCTAAGAGCAATTCTAATATATATATTAATTAATTCACTTAAGTTTCGGTACTTTTTGTACCGCAATTTTTCTCTTTTTTTGGTAAATTTTGAGGTAACTGTTCCTTTTCTTTTTAACAAAAATTTTTGTGAAATAACTCAGAGAAGACTTGAATCTTTGACCATTAAGTTTAACAATAAACTTTAACTATTTTGCCCTTTTGTTTTGTTTGTTGATAGTTTTCACTAATAAATTAAAATATCAAATCTTAAATGTCAATTTTAAAACAAACTATAATCTATCATAATTCGTTAATTCACCATCTCTACCGTGTGTATTGGTGAGTTTAATGTTATTTGAATTTTTAATGCATTATAGATATATATATATATATATATTAATTTTTTAGTTTTAATATGATTTTTTAAAATAAGGTGGGTATCATTATTTTTTATTGTATATATGAATAAAGGATTATATGTAAGAATGTATGTTACCTTTTAAATGATCATGAACTTTACGATTACTAAGTCCATCGATCTTATTGATTCAATTAATATATACTTGTATTTTTATATTTTCTACATTGTGTAAATATTACAGATTTATGTTTAACTATCTAATAATATATTTTAGTAAGTTTTTTTTACTTGTACAATGCACGAGTGATTTAACTAGTCTAATATTATGGGAAAAATGTAAATGAGAAAAATGAGAGATGAATAAAGTAAATTATGGGTTAAAATTAGGCATGGGTATCAAACGGATCAGGTGAGGTTTGGGCCCAACCTGAGCCTGACCCGACAGTTAGTCGGGTTGAGTCGGATTGTTGGTTTGGGCCGACACAAGAGGCCCAAAATTGAAAAAAGAAAAATTAAAACTGGATGCCAAAAAATATTGAAAGGCCCAAATTGATTTACTATATGCCACAAGATCAATCACAACAAAAAAAGCTAAGATCAGGACAAACACATTCTTGAATTTGAAACCCAGGCTCCCAGCCCTAAATTCTATTGGGAATTAAGGCAAATTTCCTGATTACACCCGCAGAACCGTTGTTTAAGGAATTTAATTGAGACAAGGAAAAATAAAAGAACGAAAACAAATTTACAGACTGTCAAAACTTTCCACTATATGATTAAAGTCGCTTACAACCATACAGAATTTTCACTCGACAAACCAATTCCCTAAGTATAACAAGAAAAATATACCAAGTTTTACCGCATCTACTAATTTCTACAATTTGTCTAACCCGCGAAGAATTAAAGAAATCCCAAGATGTTAGGCTATTATTTTTCTTCACAAGACTCTTTGACCTGACCCAAGTGGCACCCCGAGTTTTATAACAACTAATTTTCTACCTTTTGAACAAACCACAAAGAATTACAAGAAAATTCTTCAAGGTGCTAGACTCACTAATTTTTCTCTCAACTCAGTTGTACCACTTGTATATTAAAGAAGAAAACATCTCTATTTACAGGTTTCGTTTCCTTGGAAGACAAGACAATTCTTCTATGATTTGGATTCTTTTTCCTCCTAAGATTCTACTTCTTTCCCTTTCCTTTTTCTTTTCAACTTTGGATTATTTTTAGCAACAACCCCAACAATTTCTACATTACCAAAATAAGTCAAAATCTTCATCTTATTCAATCATGTACACAATACTTGAGAAATTACCAGGCAAGCCTTTTGACATACTTTGACAGTCACATGCTCCACCACATGAGTATAACCACTTAGAATTAACAATAAATTTTAAGCATTTCATCTGCTCAATGTCGAAATAAACCTGCTGAAATTTGTAGTGCAACTCTGTCGTTGGCTTTCCAGAGAGCTCATCAGCCATCTACATTACTACAAACACACACATTGCATCACCGCTAACCAATGCCGTGTGTAAATACAACCGCTAGAAGTAACACACATCTTTTACCATGGCACCTAGCGACACACCATGATGATGTACCCACATACTTCATAGCATATCTCCACCGCCCTCACACCAAGACAGTCGAATTGTCCAAATCCGAATATTAGCCGAACCTACTCCACCTGGACAATGTTTTCTAATGTGGTCAGCCAGTCTACAACACCAACAAGTTGCAACACCCATCAATTTCCAGACGAGCCCATTGAGAATTTTCATACCCACACTAATTCGCAAAGAACTAAACAATTTTTTCAAGTGCAACAAATATGAAAAACCTCTTTCCGGATACACCTCTCCAAATTGACGCCACAGTTCCTTCACAGCAAATATTCCATGAATATTACAAGAACATTCTTGGCCAGATGAAGACACATCCTGTTTTCAGTTTTTAAATCTAAATCTTCCCAATAATCATCGTTCATACTGGCTCCAACAACTTTGTCAAAACACAGGGACGGTTTTCCTTTAAACGCTTTAAATAGCCCAATCAGAATCACTAAATTCTAGACTTGTTCTAACCACAAGTCAAACTTGATTCTCACCACTTCGTACGCCACCTGACACTCTAATACCACTTTTGGGAATTAAGGTAAATTCCCCGATTACGCCCGTAGGACCGTTGTTTAAGGAATTTAATTGAGACAAGGAAAAATAAAAGAACGAAGTCAAATTTACGGACTATCAAAGCTTTCCACTATATGATTAAAGTCGCTTATAACTATACAGAATTTTCACTCATCAAACCAATTCCCCAAGTATAACAAGAAAAATATACCAAGGTTTACTGCATCTACTAATTTCTACCATTTGCCTAACCCGCGAAGAATTAAAGAAATTTCAAGATGCTAGACTACTATTTTTCTTCACAAGACTCTTTGACCCGACGCAAGTGGCACCCTGAGTTTTACCACACCTAATTTTCTACCCTTTGAACAAACCACAAAGAGTTACGAGAAAACTTTTCAAGGTGCTAGACTCACTAATTTTTCTCTTAACTCACTTGTACCACTTGTATATTAAAGAAGAAGAAAATATCTCTATTTATAGGCTTCGTTTCCTTGGAAGACAAGGTAATCCTTCTATTATTTGGATTCATTTTCCTCCTACGATTCTACTTCTTTCCCTTTCCTTTTTCTTTTCAACTTTGGATTATTTTTGGCAATAAACTCAACAAATTCAACAAGCATCAAAATCCCACAAACACGACTTTGAGCAATATTATTTTGCTGAATCAATGAATGCTAATTGCCATATACACTCTATCTCAAGTTCTCAACTAGGCCATTTTTTCACATAGCTTCACTGATGATTTTGTAAATTCAGGCAATAAAAATTAAAAAAAAATGGAAATGAAGCTGGGGCGGCACCAGCTCCAGTAGTAGCAGCGGCGGTGCCAGATCGAAGGGAGACATGAGCGATAACAGTAGGGGCGAAAATTTAACAGAGGGTCGTGCGCAGTAGGGCTTCATCTGTGCAGTGGAGTGGAGGAACCCAGCATCAGTAGTTGAGGGCAGCATGGAGCACCAGCGACGGCTGCGAAATGGAATTTAGAGGGTTAGGGTTCGTAAGAGGCTGAAAGCTGAGTGACGAGTATGGCATTTACTTTGTGTCTTTGTCTGAAACTAAAATTGTGAAAGGGAAACTTAAATTGAATTTTGTCTGAAACTAAAATTGCGAAAGAGCTGAGTTAAGGGCAACACGAAGCACCAGCGGCAGCGAAAGCAACGGCGAATGAATGAATTTGGGGGTTAGGGTTCCTAAGATGCTGAGAGCTGAATGAAGAGTGTAGCTTTTACTCAGTGTCTTTGTCTGAAACTAAAATTGTGAAAGGGAAACTTAAAGAAGCCAAAACAGGATTTAATGGAGGGAAAAAAGATATATAGTAAATTGGGTTGAACCCGACTCGAGCTTCCAGGTGGGGTTCAACCAGTTGTACCCACTGAACACGGAACCCGACTCGACCCGAGTCGGGTTCTATATTCTCCCACTTGAGCCTGATCCGCTGGGCCACTTAACCCGACCCGAATTGGGTCAGTAGGGTTGGTTTTTCTGGTTCCTGGATCTGATGTCCAGCCGTAGTTAAACTCTGACCCCTCTTTTGAGTTTTTTCACCTCAGTTTCGTTAAATTTTGAACTTTTACCTCTTGACACTATTTAGTATGGCGGGAAAAAATCCAAATTTAAAATTTTCCCTATATTGGAATTGTTCTAGACATGGACTAAATGACAAACGTGAACTTTTATTGAAGATAACATGAGCATAGCAAAATTATTTCCATCATTAGAGCATCTCCAATGGTCAGGGAGTGGTAAGAAAAAGTCATCCATGTCAGCCAAATGGACTTGATGCACAAAAAACAGCTCCAATACATACTGAGTTGGACAATTTTCAATTGAGCTGCACTGCATTGAATGCAGACCATGTCCAAGAAGAGGTTTGGATTTAGACCCTCGGTTTTTACAACCAAGTCACCAATAAATATTATATTTTATTAAAGCTTCTCTCCTTTTTATTTTTTGTTTCTCTCTTCACCATTAATTGACCCAAAAGCATTGTAGAGAGGTTTAGAGGGAAAGACGGTCAATTGCAAGACAGCATGCCAATGCGTTAGACTTTGTCTAATTTTTTATCAAATAAGCTCCAATTGTCCTTCTCCTATTGAAGATGCTCTTATTCTTTTTTCATGTCCTTCTCTCTCTCTCTCCCTTTTTTTTTGGAGTGGGATGTTTCTTTTTTTAAATTTTTAATAATGCAAAATTTAATGAACTACCGTAACAGCACGAAGTATAATTCGCTTGAGCGTCTACAGTCTAAAACCCCAAGTTCCGGAGATCTGCAAAAACCAATTTAGGGGTTTAGTAGCGAGGATCTCACGGCGACTGCAATGGAGGAGCCGGCGGCGGACGATGGAACCACGCAGCCAATACGCAGCAGAGCTCCACACATAAAGAAGAGAGCCCTCAAGAACAAATCTCTCTCCATATCTTTCAACGAGAAAGACCTCAAGTGCGTATTTTTGTTCACTCCCCTTAATCTTCAACATGCACATAAAAGTTATCTTATTTTCTTCTGATTATGCAGGGATTTTGTAACTGGTTTCCACAAAAGAAAGAAGAAGAGGAGAAAAGAGGCACTGCAGAAACAAGAATTAGCCCTACGCAGAAAACGCATTGAGGCGCGGAAAAAGGTACATATTAATTTTGATGCTATGCCAAATTTTGGTTTTATTGATGTGCGGATTCTTATATTTGTGTTGCAATTATGTAGCTTTGCCATTTAATTCTTCAGCAATTTATGGTTATTTTTGAACAGCTGAAGCTTTGAAAATGATCTAGTGATGGGTCTAGCTGGAGCTTATAGGTTGATGGTTTTGCATCTATGGATAAAGAAATAACGCATTACACATTTTTCAGCCATTAAACATGAGCTATTTTTCTGATAGTTGGGTGAAATGTTTAGAATGTGATACGCCGGCTCCATTTTAGAACACGGATAACAATGCAATCAGGAGACCCCTCGTGAAGGAAAAATTAGAATCCAGCTCTAACAGCTAAAGGCTAATTCCTAGGGCTAATATGTACTGTTTTGAGAAACAAATATTCTTACCATGTATTCCTCCTTGCATTAGAAATGTTGCTGAAGTTAACCCCACCTTTTTGCAGCATTACTGCTCTTCTCTAGGATTGAGCATTTTGAACTCTTCCTTCAGTAGGTATTAAAGTTACACTTCCTCTGTAAAGCACTAGAATTGTAACCACATTTTCTTCGTGAAGTTCCAAGGCAATACCATTTGTGAACTGAATCCTCTAATTCCCAAATTACCTCATTCTCTAAATTAATTTATGCTTGCAATTTGTAACATAGACATTTGTGTCTGGTTGCCATGATTTTACTTTGTGCGGGTGTCTTGTTTCTTGTGTCTTTGTGAAAGGAGGGAGGGAAGTCATGTTCTTGTTTTTTGTAGCAGAACAACTAAAGTCCAACTTTAAACTATCTTACTCTGCTCCCTGAGGTGAATGCATAATGGTGCACTTGACTGTTAAGTTTTACTTGCACTGAAGTATTTGTAAAAGTGCTTGAGCATTGCTCAGAACTTTAAAACTAATTCCGTTGTGGTTGACTAATTGTTTTCCCGATATAAACTGTAATTCAATGTCGCAGAAGTAACTTCGATTAAATAATATAGCTGCTACCAAGTCATTCATGTATTCTTGCTATCCCAGTATTCATTGGTGCTATAAATTTTCTGTTTTAATGTTTCCACAGAGGAAATTGGAAAGGGAATTTGCTTTATATGGTGGAGCTGCAGCTGATGAAGGCATGGGATCTGGTGGATCTGACAAGGAAGACGAAGATGACGAGGAGACTGAGCCAGCAGCATCAGTTGCAGGTAATACATAGCGATTAATCTGCTAACAGAACTTATGATATGTGAGATATTTTTCCAACATGGAAGATGGTAAGTGCACTTCAAATCCTTCAGAGAGGAGGATTGGCATAGTTTCTCTTCATCACATGGCAATCATTGATTTTATGCACCTCCTCTGCTAGTTTCATGAGAAATGATCAGTTTCACATGCTTTAAAATCCCGAAGAGTGGGCGCTGCCACTAGAACAGCAGTCTAGCTTGATTGTTTACATTGAAATGCTAGTAAATATCCTTCTTCCTCTGTCTTTTGGATTCATCGCACGTGATTATATTTGGTTATTTTATGTTCTATGGTCAATAGTTGCTGCAGCTAATCTAGCTGTGTTGTTAGACTTAGAGCACTCTTATTAAAAAAAAATGGTACACGATGTAGTAATAGACGAGTGGCATCCGTTTTAGTTTTCAATCCATATTATGATGGTTATTTAGGCAGTTACTTTATCTGCCTGAAAATTCATGAAAGTAGAGTATCATACATGATACATTTATAGAACTTTATACTCAATCTGAGCTTCCATTTAACGTTTTTTTCTTGTTTAAAAGGTACAACAATGTATGATAATGGTGACATGCAAGTAACAGTGACAACAAGCGAGATCTCTCATGAGCAAGAATATGATAATTCGGAGAGACCAAAATTTCTGTCTGTAGGAGGAGTTGAGAAGAGTAAGCAGAGCATTCCTGTGACTAAGAAAATGCAATTTAAGAAGGCTTCAAAGAAGAGATCTCGGTCGAAACCCCAGAGCAAGAGAGGCAAAATGAAGGGAAAGAAGAAGAATAAGAGACGCTAGTTCTATTCTCTCACTCCTCACTCTCGTCTTTGAAGGAATATTTCTTTTTCTTCGGCGGCCCCATTGTATTTAATTAACGTCAAATTGGAATACTTATTTGCTTTTTGTATTATATAATGTCAAATTGTCTGATCATTCAATCATGAAACCGTGTTTTGAGCCGGCGAAGCACTAATTTATCTACGTTTTAAAAGAAAATCTCCTAAATTCAGGACAGTTTTTGTAAATATTGACTGCGATTTACCTCAAATTGTCTTCTCTGAGTGCGTCTGTACGCAAGATATATAAGATATATAATCTGAATACATTTTAAGGTCTAAACTTCGTAAAATATTGCTAAAAGTAGGAGTGAACTAGAACCGTTTCCTACCGCAGCACAAATCACGGTACAACTCAAGGTTGTAGGAGGCTAGGAGCAAAGCCGTCTTCAACTAATAACTTGAGTTTTTGAGCCTTGAAAAAAAAAAAAGAAAAAGAAAAAATAACGAAGGTTAATGAGAACTATATTCTGTTTCATTTTATCATAACTATGCGAAGCGATGAGTGTTAACTGAGCTGACCAACTAGACCTCTCGCTCTCACGGGGCTGCTTGCGAATAGATTGAGTCGAGATGGTTCATTGCCCGTTTGACACTAGCCGAGGTAAAGCTTTTGAACCATCATCAAGGTTACAAATATTGAAAAAGTATCACTACTTTTAGAATAATCTCCATCCTTATCCTTAAAGCTATATAACCCATACCAAACAAAGAATTTTGACTCAACTTGTTTGCATCCTATATGAATTTGGATTAATCTTTATGTACAATGAATGTACCGATATGTTTATAGAAATGGGGTAAAATTTCAACTTCACCCCCTTATTGTTCTCTGAGAGGAAGAGAAATATATTATATATGTAAAATCATAATTTTACTCACCATCTATAAATCCATTTGTATACTTATATGTACATATAACATTACTCTATGAATTTTTCTTCTTCACTGCTAGAGTGGTAATATAATAGCAAAGTTTGAATACAAACAAAATAACAAGGATAATTTACACCTAACGTCCCCAACCTTTCAACAAGTTAGAGATTACGTCCCTAACCTTTAATTCTACTTCTATGGATCCCCAACCTTTCTAGGAATCTCCAGCCAAGTCCCCAATGACGGAAACCATCCAAAGGTGCCATTACTTTACATCCTGATGCCCAATTCCTATAATTGACTAGGGGTAATTTTGAAGAAATAGATCGCAATGTTAGATTTAACTACATCTTTTGTGCAGCTAACTTTTGCCCTTTTGTTCAAGCTAATAACTGTAAAAATTACTTCATGACTGTATGAACTTGTGACCTTTTGACTGTGTTATAGCACTTGGTTGCTCGGACGCAAGGAAAATTTGTATATTTGCTCTTTGCTTGGCCTCATGGTTTTTACTTTATCATTCAATATATTTTATTCGGTGTGTTACTTGGTGATGACATGTGTATGGAAGTTACTCGATGGTTTTTTGGCTGGGATCTTCTGGTTATGGTGTGATTATATATTAGGTTGCCTAATTGTTGTAGTTTGAATGTTGGGATAGAATTATAGATGGATATGCCTAGACGTGTGCTTGTTGTTAGGGACAATTTTAGATTAGGTTCTATCTACACGTATTCCATACTTAAAAATATTGCAGGAAACTAGCGTTGTGTAAGGGAAACTCTTGTAGAATTTTTACTATAATTTGTTGCACTTTACATCCCCAACATTTTAAAGATGGTACAGTTAACATCCACAACCTTTCAAAGACATTACAGTTAACGTCTCCAACCTTTCGAATTG
Organism: Nyctanthes arbor-tristis; assembly: GCA_963692815.1. Classification (NCBI taxonomy): domain Eukaryota; kingdom Viridiplantae; phylum Streptophyta; class Magnoliopsida; order Lamiales; family Oleaceae; genus Nyctanthes; species Nyctanthes arbor-tristis. The sequence goes on from CAVNYN010268880.1 coordinate 45,836, forward strand.
TTAAAACATCATGTCCAGAAGCTTTTCAACTCGTTACAGCTTACGTCCCCAACCTTTTACATTTACCCCACCCGTCCCCTCATTTGCAGCACGCAAGAAGAGCTAAAACTTGGCTTAATCTTCAAGGCTTCATTCCAAAGAGGCAACACAATCCTTAAAATATAGCAATAACATTAGGCCTACATAACACTAGAATACATAGAGTTAAAGCAAGGAGAACAATTACACATATCATAGCCTAAATTTGCAGTTTCCACACAAGGAACATGACCATCACTGTAATAACAAATTTAGGTTTGGCCAACCAATTATCTAACACTCCACCTCCAGCCCAAATCCTTATGTTTTCTTTTTCACGCCCTTTTATTTCATCTTCCAATCCGTGTTTATCACTCTCCAACATTGTGATCCACTTCTCCAAAATTACCCCTAGTCAATTATAAGAATTGGGCATCATGATGTAAAGTAATGGCACCTTTGGACGGTTTCTGTCATTAGGGGCTTGGCTAGGGATTTCTGGAAAAGGCTGGGAATCTACATAAGTAGAATTAAAGATTAGGGACTTAATCTCTAACTTATTGAAAGGTTGAGGATGTTAGGTGTAAATTACATAAATAACAATAATGGCGCAGTGGGCGACGTAATATACGTGAGGTAAGCAGAGGGAAGGAAAATTTGAAGACTGAGGAAATTTCGTAGACGCATCAAAGAACGAACTTAAGAATTTCTCCCCAGTTTCTGGGCTCTTTCAATTTTCCCGCTTTCCAACTCCTTTTTATTCCTTATATTCACCTATTTCCTCTCCGAATCTCGTCATCCAAAATTAACCAAAATTTAACTGAAGATACTGAATCCTTACTCAGTATCGGATCGGATCTGATCTGAATTAGGAAACGGAAAATATATGTCATCTGTTTCCGAAGCTTCAGAAATAATTTTTTGAACGAAAAAGGCTTACAAGTTGCATGGAGAGATCCAATAATGTGGCCGCAAGGGGAAAACGGCCTTTGGATTGTAGTACCAGTCAGGAAGAAGAGCCTGACACGAAACGCCCTGCTCTTGCTAGGTAATTTAAGCTCAAAATACACTATATGTGAATATGTGTGTGTGTGTGTGAGAGAGAGAGAGAGAGAGAGAGAGATTCAACTTATTGGACACTTAAACAGCACTGGTATTTTGAGCTCAAGCAGCTGACTTTGAAGTGTTCTTAGTATCTATATGAATTTGTACGCTGGAAAATTGAGGGATCTTAATTACCTTGTAACTAACTCATTTATTATTACATGGTTGATTCAGGGTTATTGTTGAAGCTCTGAAGCTGGATAGTCTGCAGAAACTTTGCTCATCATTGGAACCAGTACTCCGAAGAGTTGTAAGATTCATTAGTCACTAGCTATACGAGCTCCGTGCAACTCTGAACGGAGTTTTCTTACTTGAATGTTACATCCAGTATCTAAATATGACATATTCCAATCCGCAACGACTTACTGGTGATCAGGTTAGCGAAGAAGTCGAGCGTGCTTTGGCAACATTGGCCCCTGCCACAATTAATGGAAGGTATGATTTTACCAATTTCTGTGAAGCTCATGTCTCAAATTTCATCCTCTTGGACACACGAGTAACTAAGATCAATAGTTGTTTTGTCTTTATTACTAGTTCTAAGGATAGTGTTTAAGGGGTTTCAAGATTTCCAGAAGTTCTGATAAGAGTAATAAGTTTCCTTCAGTTCCAGACACTGAATCTCACGAGAAACATGCAGGGTTTCTCCAAAAAGAATTGAAGGTCCTGATGGGAGGAACTTGCAGCTGCACTTTAGGTCGAAATTGTCACTTCCTCTATTTACAGGAGGAAAAATAGAGGGAGAGCAAGGTGCTGCCATCTATGTCGTCTTGCTGGACGCAAAAACAGGCCACATCGTGACATCAGGTCCAGAGTCCTCGGTTAAATTAGACGTCGTTGTGCTCGAAGGGGACTTTAACCATGAGGATGATGAAGGCTGGGCTCAAGAAGAATTCGAGTCTCATATAGTGAAAGAGCGCGATGGAAAGAGGCCGCTTCTTACCGGTGACTTACACGTGGCACTGAAGGAAGGTGTTGGAACTCTTGGGGAGCTAGTATTTACCGATAACTCTAGTTGGATTAGAAGCAGAAAATTTAGACTTGGTCTGAAAGTTGCATCAAGCAGTTTCCAAGGTTTTCACATCCGGGAAGCAAGAACTGATGCATTCATAGTGAAGGATCATCGAGGAGAATGTTAGTTACCATTCTCTAAAGCCTTTTCCATTAGTAGTTTTTGTTTTTCTGTTTGGTTTGATAATCTGTTAATTTCTGGCTTCCTAGTGTACAAGAAACATTACCCACCTGCCCTGAATGACGAAGTTTGGAGATTGGAAAAGATTGCAAAAGACGGATCGTTTCACAAGAGGCTCAACGATGCCGGAATACAGAGAGTCGAAGAGATCCTTCGACTTGTTGTGAGAGATCCAACAAAGCTTCGAAATGTAAGAATTATAATCAATAATTTTTACAAGTTTGGTTCATTTCCATACGAAAATGTTTTGGAATCAACGAGGAACTAAATGGTTAACGTTGTGAATTGATTTTTGTCGAATTGTTTTAGATACTTGGCAGTGGAATGTCAAATAAGATGTGGGAGATTCTCGTGAGCATGCGAAGACCTGTACAATGAGTGGAAAAGTGTATGTGTACTATCCTGATGAACAAAAGAACGTTGGGGTTGTCTTTGACGATATCTATGCATTGAAGGGTTTGATTGCCGGAGAGCAATTTCATTCAATAGATTCTATTTCCGATAGTCAGAAGGACAGTGTTCTCGTCTTCCGATCTAAGCCAGATCCTTAAAATTCATTTCTACATGTCTAGTTTTATATGATGATAGCACATTACGACATTAAATGGGATTATTGGAATTATATTTTGATTTGATTTGCAGATTTTTGTGGACACTTTGGTGAAGAAGGCATATGAAGATTGGATGCATGTCATAGAATATGAAGGCAAATCTCTTCTGGTTTTCAGCGAAACCCCCCAAAAAGATCAAAGGAATGGCTTCCAAGACCCACCAAATTCTTTCGATCATATTGACCTACAGAGTCTTCCAGCCTCGACTCCTGTCGAGCATTCTTATACACACACAGGACAGAGCATTGAAGGTAACTAAACCTTTTTTCATATATATGCACTCGGTTGAAATCTGAATATGCAATTATGGATAACAACTTTGTTTCCATCTTTCAACCAGGTTATAACGACACAGGGAGTAGATACCCCATGCACTCTCCAAATATGAATCTCAATGTCTCTTTAGAGTTGAATGAAACTTCTTTTGCACCCCACAACCATGTATTCACCACGACACAAGCAACCCAGCCAACGGGAATCCAGAACACGCTCAACCGTAGTCATCCACAGGCAAATACACCAAGCTCATACAATGTTGGTCCACCAAATCCTACTTACAAGGGATATCAGGACTTTACTGAAGATGACATCCGTGTTCGAAGTCATGACATGCTAGAAAACGAAGACATGCAAAACTTACTTCGAATGTTCAGTATGGGCCGCCATGGTTCCTCATCCTTTAACGTCAGCGACCCTAATTTTGCTTTCACGCCCTACACTCCATTGAACTTTGATTTCCATGAGGACCGTACACGCTCGTCTGGCAAGGCTGTTGTTGGTTGGCTCAAACTTAAAGCAGCTCTGAGATGGGGCATCTTTATCAGAAAGAAAGCTGCTGAGAGAAGGGCACAGATTGTACAACTTGACGACTGGTAATTGTGCCGGCCACAGATAATGGACTTTGATCGGTGTCCACTCAACTTGTGGCACTTGGAAAGATTTTGTGAAGGTGATTCCCCATGATCTCAAGTCAATAAGCATGCAATGTCCAGAACTGCTTGCATGGGAAACACCTCTCTGGTTAGACAATGTCATCAATATATTAGGAAACAGGCTATATATATGTGCTCTTCCGATCTTCTTAGCTGTTTTGCTTGACGTCTGAATAAATTTGGTGTATGATATAACCCTACGGCTACATATAACAATCCAGAGGAAATGAATCTGTTACGCTTATTCTGAATCTAAGATTTCCTCTTCATCTTCTTCCAAGATGTACACCAAGGCACGTTTTCTTGCAGCAAAGACACAAGCTACGCCTCTTGATGCTGAAAAGTAAATTATGCTGAAATGTTAGACACTCAACTACCCAGCAAGGAGAAAACAGGGGGGCCCCCGGGGGGGGGGTTCTCTCTTTACAGGTAGCCATTTAACCTGAATGATGAAATGATTCACCAAAAAAATTATGAATTGCATATGCATTGTATCGTTTTTGGAAAACAATGCCATCTATTCTAGCATAAATTAGTGCAATGTGCTATTCTGAATGAGAGAGACAGAGAGTGAGAGAGAGAGAGAGAGAAGAACTCACCGCTAACAGCCAATGGAGCAACCACAGAATGAGAAATTCCACGAATCTTTTCATTGTCCAATTGCACGTACACAGCAGAATCCTAAAAATTTCAAGTTATGTATTAACTGTTAGCTTTGTGGATAGAAGAAAGAAATCCTTCAAGATATATAGATTTATTCAGTTGATGTTCAATTAATCAAAGACTGTCACTGGACAGAGAAATGAGAACTATATATTGAAAATGGATTGGGGTTAAAGGCATATATATTGAATTGAACATAAAATCCAACACTACATATACCAAGTAAATTGCAGAAGGAATCATTATACACAATTAATGAAGGTAAAGCATATGTAATATACCTGTAGTTCATAAAGTTGCCAAGATTTCAGAACATTAGATCCTGAAATAGATACAAATGGAAGGTTGGCTGCTTGCACAATCATCATTTGAGCATTTCCAAAGCCCTCACTACTGGCACTTTCTTCATTTAATAAGAATACAATTTGACCTTCCTGTTTTACACGAAGTAGAAATTGAAGAACTTGTCTGTTGAAAGAAAGGATTAATAAAATGAAAGTTCTTATGCTTACTTTATACAGAGACAGATCCACACAGTGATAACCATCAGGGAGACATAATAGCACAGCTTCAAATGAAGGATGTCCATTTTCTAAGTTGCAAGAATCATCTATGAAACCCCGCACTACTCCAACACAATTTGAAATATTTGAGAATGTGTCATCTGGTACTTTGAAACATGAGTAATCAGTAAGCCGCTGGTGGCCCATCCCATTATTCGTAACAGCTAGTGAAGCCTCCTGGAAACAAAAAAGCTTACGTAAAGATCATGAACCCAAGCAAGCAGTATGTAATTGTGCCTATCTACAGGCTAAACGACTTCTCTATTGATCAAATTTATCATCAAACATAATACATGGTTGCACTTCTCTTTCACAACTTAAATGTATTTCTTACTTTTCCAGGAGATGATAATATAATAATCTAGCTTCTCATCCATTTTGATTTATTGGCACGTCTCCTCATGTTGTGAAACGGTGACATAGAGATTATACAAAAATAAATAAATAAATCAACATCATATTTTCAACTATCATAATAGAAGTTTGCACCGATTCATATGAATAGACTTAACACAGAAATCCATGAAAAAAACGCAAAATATATTTAAGCGTTCCTGATCATTGGTTTGCAAAAGTATCTTCCTTGACATTTATGAGAAAGTGTCAAAAGTGATGCTTACTTTCACGTGCATTTCATGTCACCTAGTTAACATAGAAATTTCAAAAATAATTACCTGTCATCTACAGCAACTTACTCAATGAAAAATTTATGGATGGCAAAAACCATGCAGTTGACCACCAAAATTTCTATAAAAGACTTTGACAAATTTGTCACGTTGCAGAGGGTACATTACCTCAAAATATGACACAGACACACGAAATGTGAAAGACTTCATATTTGGAGAAGATACAACAGGAAAAAGGGGCAACAATTCTGCACAGACTATCTTTTTGGAAATCGTAGAAAAAGGCACATCCAATGCCTGCTTGAAACTGCAGTTGCAAGACGATAGATCTAGCAATTAGAATCTACAAGAAAAATGATCATAAATGGAAGGGGAACAATTACACTGTGTACACAGAAAGTTATTAAATTTCTAGAAGGAGCAGGTGCAAATTGCGTTAAACCAACAATCCTATACATTGTTATACTTGCAGTAAACATCTTATTGCTTTTCTTTCCAGTGTGGACAGAGACTCGTGTTAAATACACTGATTGCAAAAAATCTCTTGTGAATTACAATGGAGTTGGAAATAATTACCAAGTCAAAGGACATATGTCAACAATTCGAAAGAGTAACCACAATATCCCTCCAATGGAAAACAGACCTAAATTGTAATTTGAGCAATCAAACATCTCATTATTGTTTCAAAACTAGAGGCCAACAAGTTCTTGAGGTCAAGTAAGTAATAATTGAAAATTGATCACATTATCATTCTCACTAATTATCATAGTCAACATCTGAGTCATCTCCATATATCAATCCTTATAAAAAAATTTGTTGGAAAGACGGAAGCTAACTAAAGCTTCAGAAAAAGAAAAATCGAATATTCACTTCAAAGTAAGAGGGGGGGTTTGAAAATAGTCCAGGCATACCAAGATTTCATTTCTTGAAATTCTCTCATTAGTGTCTTACTCAGGTATTCAGAATCTAAGAATCCACCAAAATGAGCCAATTCTTGGATTCGCTGCTTCGTTTCCCTAAGTGCAAAAAGAAGAAATATTACAACCAAAATAGATATCAAATGAAGCTACAGTCGCATATATAAGATGGCCACCTGCCAAAAGAAAATGGTAACAAATGGGTAGCCCGGACATGCCATGGCAAAACTCCTGGGTTCTATTGTTTTTTAGTAAACATCAATTTTAAACGAAGAAAAACAAATTTATGAAAATTTGATAAAGGTTTATAATATTTTACAAATAATGACCATTGCAGTAACATCATAATGCACTTAGGAGTCATAGAAACCTCAAAGCGTAATTGAAAAGATGTTTCTAGTTCAAGGTAAATTTTGAAGAGAAAACTTGTTAACCTCTCTCAAACTCTCTAGTTTTTCCTATCCTAGGTAATAGCTCCTCACAGACCTCATACACTAAGCTTCCAGGCTGGGCTCTAGAGAAACATGGAATCTTCCAGAAAAGAAAAAATTTTCACAATATAATCAGCCTTTATCTACCACAAATCTACAATGGATTTTTTTCTACAAGTTCAGAAGGCTTAGGGTCCGTTTGGCAACAAATGATAATTAGGATAGTTGGTTTTGTGGCAAAACCAAACCGCGACACCTCACTCCAAGTTGAGTTCAGAAAAAAGATTACAAGAACTTTTTAATCAGCTTCATGAAAAAAGCAATTTCCGAAAGGCGTGTCTTTGGCTGCCAGCTTTATCTGGAATCAGGGTTTATAAACAGTATATATGGAAGTATATTCAGAAGATAGAAGGAAGCCAGTAAATGTGAACTAATTGGTATAACCTGTAGCAAAGGAAAGTTAGGAGCATTAATGACAAAACTATCACAGTAATTAGGCCAAGTGATACTTACAAGTCAACCTCAATATTATGATCCAACCCAGAGGAATCAAGAAGCTGACCTACAGGATCTTGATCGTATAGAAACTTCAAGAATAGGATAAGAAGTTCACTGTAATTAATGGAAAACTGTCAAAAGTTTGTGGAAGTAGGCAAATCATGGAGAGAAATAAAGAATAAATAATAGCTGAACCTATTGAAGGGCAGAAGCTGATCGCCTGGTTCTGACATTAGCATCTTCACAGATTTTAGGAGCCAACTGAAAAAATTTGAAAACTGAATAGAAGTATTAGGACACCAAGTATTAATAATGAAACGGACGACTTGTGTTTCGACATATTTTAAATTAGTTCACGCAATTGGTTAAATACTAATCCACAAAGACCAATGTCTACCACTTGCATCTCTTAATTTTAGGGAACAGTTTTTGTAATTCAGACAGTATTCATTTTGCAAAACCACAGTGCATATCCATATTCCATTTCACTTACCAAAGTGTGGGTTACAAGACTGTCCATCTTTGGCACCATCGTATATAAATTAAATTTGTATTGTCAAGAGAAAGAAGGTGCAGATAATACAATGTATGTTACCAGTAACCAATTTTAGTTAAAAAAGAAGTAATAATTAAGAAAAAGGGAGAAGAACAAACGAGCACTGCATCAGACTAACGGTCCTGGGACATACCTGTTGTACCACAGAAGATAGGATTCTCATAAATCGTTCAACCTGTGCGAGTAGCATTCCAGCCTTCTCTGTTGCACTATCAATTAATTTCTCATCCAAACCAATACCTAGAAAACGTGCTCGCCACTTTGAAAGCCCTCTCAATTCTCCCATTCGAAATCCAATAATTTCTACAGCAGGCTGGAAGTGAAAGCTTTAGAATTTTAAGCTATTCATAGAAACCTATGCTCATAAATTAACATATTTAGATTTGCACAAAAAATATAGGATTTAGAAAATTTTACAATGACTGGTTTTGTGTAAAATCATTAAGGAAAGTGAACAGTCTACTTGTAATAGATATCTATAAGAAGTTAATTCTCCCATGAATTTGATCAATGTAACTTTCAAGTTTCAATGCTTTTTGTTGAAGCCACTTGATTTGAAAAAGCTTAAGCAGTCAGAAAGTCAGTGGCTCACACACACCCACACACACACACACACACACCTCCACCCACCCACCTAGATACATTTTTCTCTATCAAAGCATAAGGCATGCACAATATCATCAAATTAGTGGCCTTGAAGCATAGACCAAAGATCTTTAATTCTTTGTTACCTTGTTGTACAACCTGATCTCAAAACTTACCTGTAACAGATAGTCAAATTTATATAATTTAAATATAGTTTTCAACAGATTTTATTACTTGTGCCCAAGTTGAAAGTGATCCAACTCAGAAATAGTTCAATTACATGCAAACACTTTGTTTAACAGGTAATCATCCTTTCTCATATTCATGGCTTCCGGCTCTACAACAAACCTATTGGGAGCCACACTATTTTTATTCTTCTGTATTGCTTTCTTAGCATTTATTGAAGTTGATAGAACAGGTAAGCAAAATTGAGCAAGCTATAATAGCTTATAAGCCGAAAGCTATAATAACCAAGAAACAATGCGCTCAGATGCATAATTGTAAATCAAAGAAGTCTCAAATGCAAGAATGTCTTTTCCAATGATGCCATTGCATGTACACTGTTAGCTTCCTTGTAAAACAAGATGCAAACCTTCAGATGATCAAGCACAATTGTCTGGAGCTCTTTCCCAGCCCCATAAACTACCTTAGCCACCCGCTTGAGACCCTAAAAATAAATAAACCATGTGAAATGCATGCAACAAAAAATAAAAAATAAAAAAACTACTGTATTTTTGAATGCTTCACGCGGGAGAATATACCGCTTCACCTAGAGAATTAACCAAAAATTGGTGAAGTGCTGGGCTTGTCCTTGCACCACCTAATAGGCTTAGAAACTCTTCCTGAGGAGTGGAGTCAAGTCCTACATGTTGTTATACAAAACTTTGAAAAGGAAGCAATGTAGGAAGGGGCAAAAAAAAAAAAAAGGAAAACAAAAAACTCTTTTTAACTGAGGGGAAACCTCCTCTGTTGGTTTCTTTGAACAGTTACCTACCATGATCAATAATAAGCGAGGTTAGGGAATTAAATTTCTCGCAGAACATACAAATGGCATCAGACCACTGCTTAGACATGACAGATAGAGATGTTTGGACGACTTCAATTAAATTCTCCACATTCGATGCCTGCTGAGCCACCTGGTGAAGCTCATTCTTCCTAAAAAAAATTGGGAAAATTGCATTGCATGAGTGGAATCAGAATCAAACTTGTAACTGTTAATCAATAATCACATATGCATGCTAATGTCAAATAAATGATCACCAGATTTGATTAGCATATATACCATTCCCTCCATCCAAGTAAAATCTCATGTTGAATCTCATATGACTGTTCATTATAATTTCAAGCTAATTAGCTGGTTCATTACGGAACTTTGCTTGCAAAAGGGATACTTGATTCCAAACTAGTTTCTTACAAGCATATTTTAGAAGTTTCAGGTTAGTTATCCAATCCCAACTTCGCTCCCCACATCACCCTGGCCACATGGTAGACCGAGAATGTAGCCCAGGACATAGGTATGCATGGAATTAAGCAAATAGGAGCAGCACAGATTATACTGATATAAATATCAGCAGTTTTCAGAAGGCCATTTCATGATGCCAAATTTTACATTACATTTTTACCTTTTGGAAAAAATTGCAGTGTTGAGAGCTAAACAATAGAATCCAAGTAGATCACTTGACATTTGATTGCCACTTGCTTCATTTCCAGTTGCAAGTACTCCACTGCACAAGACTAGCAAATGGCAAAGATCATTTGACAACGCAACCTAGAATAGAATAAGGAAAACATTAGATTCCTTCAAAGAAATAAGTCATCTGTGGAAATCAACTTAGAAACAAAAAAATTACTACTTTTACCAAAAAAAGTTGCTCTAAAGATGAGTTAAACAAATCACTAAGTAAAAATGGGGGTAAAAAACAATCAGTGAACTTCATTTTTTGGAGAGAGCATTTCATCCCAAGTTGATGCATGATTCTACACCTGTCTAATTATCATAATATCTTTCCTCCTCCACAGCCCCTATACTGTGTTGTTATAGTGTTATTGTATCTTCTTTTAAACTTGTTCATACATTTATATGCTCCCGAAATACTATGGCACTCTAAATATTTTATGCTCAAGCTTGTATGTAGCTTGTTGTGCTGAAGTCCATGAAAAAGCAATAAACACTTGCTGATACCAAATCTTCGGATACTCCTCATACTCTAAAGTTTCCACCTTGCATAAACTGCTGTTGAAGAATATATAAACTAAAATAAATACTCCCTCCATCCCAAATATATGGTCCACTTTGCTTTTTCATAAAGATTAAGAAATGCATTGGAATGACACATTTTGTGATCTGTGTTCCTAATTTATCCCTATTTAATGAGTAGGACTCCAAATTGATAGTTATAACAAGTATTAAATAGGGGGTAGGTTAGTAAATTAACGTAAATTAGACTTTTCAATATAGAAAGAGGACCATATATTTGGGACAACCCAAAAAGGAAAAGTGGACCATATATATGGGATGGAGGAAGAGATTTGATAGTACGAAAATCTGAAATCCAAGTAACGCGCTGGAACTGGCAACCAACCTGACCTGGTCGGGTTGAATAATAAAAGAAAAAGGGACTAAAAATGAAAAAAAAAAAAAAAAAAGAGCCGGAGTGGTTCCAGGATGAATTTTTTTCCCCAACCCAAAGCGAGAAAGCTGGGTTGGTATTGGGTTGGGCGCCCAACGCCAACCCTAGTTACAGTTCATAAAAATAAAAGAAAAGAAATATATAATAACCTGATGGAGATAGCATAGTAGCAATGGCTATCTTAAAACACTTAAAAGTATATAATTAGAAGAAGAAACAAACCATGATAATTTAACTTACCTTACTGATAGAAGTATTCGTAAGCTGGCAGGTAATGGAGTTGCCTGCAAGTGGATTCTGAACAGCGAGATTGTGTATGTTCTACATTTTTATTTCAAAAAGACAGCCACCAAGACAATTTATTAAAAAGATAACTGGAAATTATTGATTAACTAGTAAAACAGCATCTTAATGTCAACACAATTGTATATGATAAAAATTAACTTACAATTTTTCCTATTGGAAATATGCCAAATATGCTAAAGCAGATTGTTCCATCTTTATCCCCACTGCACAAGATGTTAAATCGATGTCCAGAAGAATCAGACAGTTCCCTGAATGAATCCTCACTATCATCCATGAAGCCACTATCTCCTGGGACAAGTCCAGGCATACGAGGAATTCTTGGAGCAGGAGGAAAGAAACGAGCAGTGCGGTCTTCATAAGTAACTTCGCCATTTCCATCCTGAAAACAATAGACAAAGAAGCATCAATGGAAAAATAATGCAACATCAAGCACGGTGCTGTTGTTGACGCAGACTCAATCAAATAGCGCTGCAATGAAAAAAAAACCTTATTCAATATAGGTGTACATCTTTGAGGAAAGGATTACCATTACACTCTAAATGTTAATCTGATGCCTAAAGTTTAAAAAAATTACAAGTTTCTCAACACTTTAGAACAAGAATGACAAAAATCACTGTGTTTTTTAAACATAGAGAAACCACATAGAAATGTTAAATCAGCATCATAAAACCTGTCCTTCAATGTTTCCTAGTATCTCAACTTTCACATGTCCAAATAGTTGCAAGTTTCATCTCTCTTAACATGGATTCTTAACAGGATTGAGACCACTATTTTGTGTTAGCAAAAATGAAGTATTAAGCTCAGTTCTCTCAACGACCAGTCATCTAGAAATACAAAGATATATAGTGTCAAGATGTTCATCTCAGGTCAAATACCCGACATAAGTGATGGTCCCTAGAAACCTCCTGAATGAGAAATTTGAGAAACCTTACCACAGTCTTTTGTCCATCTTCCACCCAGTTGAGGCACATAACAGAAACCTTATGGAACTTCATACTTCTCAGCAGTTTCCCGTTCTAGTTTACATAAGACACCAAGAAAACACGAGGGATTGTCTCACAGACAGTTGCCCATTTGAAATGAAGATGAAAAATCTTGACAAAATAGAAGGTACAAATATCAGTATCAACTTACTTCTACGTCGTGCAATGTAATGGTCCCATCTTCCAGCCCAACTGCTATTGATTTGCCGTCCGGACGCCAACATATGGATGTTATGCATTTCCCTGAAAATTTAAAAATAAAATGTTTTACCAAGTTGGCATATTTTCTAGGTTTACCTGAGTCCTCAGTTATCACACACTAAAGTATAACATTATTTCACATTCCAACTTAGTTTCCTATGAAACCATTTCCTGTTTGAACGTCTAAAGTTGGAACTCTAAGGGGAGTAGAAAATTGACATCATATGTGGGGATACAAACCCTGGTAAACCAATAACCAACCATCAGGATAATTCAGCTAGACAGACTTCACTTCAACTGATTATTTCCCAAAAGAAACTGTCAAGCATCCCACTCTGTGTTAGGGGATAAATCCCACATCAACTAAATATAAAAATATAAACCAATATATAAGTACTTGGGCTAATCTTTTTAACATATTGACCTTTTAAGATAGAACCCCAAGTCTTAATATGGTATCAAAGCCTGTGAAACTCAAACGAGCAATTCAATCTGGTTAAGACTCAAATGAGCACACGGATTTAAGATTGGTCTGCTCCAATGAGCCACCATCTTGCGGGGCATGTTAAGGGATAAATTCCACATCGATTAAATATAAAAATATAAACTAATATATAAGTGCTTGGGCTACTCCTCCTCTTAACATGTTAACCTTTTAAGATGGGTCTTGATACTTTGCCCCTCCCCGGGTCGATACTGCAGAAGTTCACAATATGCAGAATTAAACCAGAAGAATTTGTTTGCACATTTATTTATAATTATTATAAATATCGGAGTAGTTACGTGCAAAGTTGTAGGCACAGATAAAAATGGAAGGTATTGCTTATTACCTGGAGAAATGGTCCAGAGCCTCTGCCAATTGAAGCGATGCAGAAGAACCTTTGAGTCCTCCGTGACCATGGCAAGCAGATCTTTTTCCGGGTTCCATTCAGCTATCTTAATCTGTCAAATCAACATGAATTCATTTAAACATCTAAAAGCTCAAAAGACTTCATACTCTTGTAGGAGTGAGTAAGAATGCAAAATTGTAGAGCCAGACAACCATTACCTGAGACGCTATGGGTTTGTCGAACTGGAGTTGAAATGGAACAATTCTTTGAGGTTCTTCTGTTTCCATAGATTCTACTAGGGACTGATAATTCGCGGTCGATACAAAGAAGGTTGGGAAATGAGGGCGGGCTTTTAAAATTGGGAATATCAGAGTCGCGGTCCGGCTATGGATTTCAATCTCCTGACCCCGTCACAATCACACGTAGTCACCTGGCTGTTTCCATTTCATAAGGGGAGAAGTAGCTTCTCCTCAGAAAATTTTATCAGAGTCGAGAGAAAAATTGCAAGTACTCCTAAAGTACTCCGTGTTAATGGCCAAATTAAAAATTCTCATTAATGGCTCCAATTTATTGTTTACTTTTACCCTTAAATTATGTAAACAATAAGATTGATTTTCTTTATCAATTCTCTTTATAATTACACATATTACTAATTTAACTACTGATTTGATAATTATTTATTTATAACTATAAATTTCAAACTTTCATTGAATCTACAACACTTATTTTACTTCATTATAATTTCTCAAATAAATCAATGTCAACAATGAAAATCAAACGGCCACTGAGTTGGAAGTATAGCATCAAATGGTCAATATATATATATTAATTAAATAAAAGGAGTTGTTGTACCTACTGCAGTTTTCCAGTCAAAAAATCTGTTACTAAGATATTTTTAGACATTTTGTTTCATATTACAGTAACGTGGTATTTTGAATTTTTTAATTTTTTTAAAAATTTTTATTCACTTTTATCTTATCTATTCACTATTTTAAAATAAGATTTACTATTAAATTTAATAACTAATAGATAATTATTGTCATTTAATTGTTTAAATTATAGATAAATTTGATTATCTAATTGTCTAATATATCTTAAAATTTATAATTTATAATTAATAGAAATTAAACATATATAGTTAGTTTAAGTTAATTGAAAATTATAATTGTAATTTTTTCTTAATTTGTCATGGTATAAATAAACATTAATAATTACGACTATTTTATATATGGCTACTTTTATATATTATTAATTTATATAATCTCCGTGCTATCTAACCTTATTGGTTTCGACTAAGAAATATTTTTACAGTACACGTAACCACCAAACTAACAATAATTTCATATGATGTCATTTATCTAAATTAGTGCAAAAAAATAAAATAATATTTATTTTACTTTAACGATAGTAATCGATTTAAAATTTGTGTAAAATATAATTACCTTAAAATGAAAAGAAAAAAATTATATTATTGTTTGGTTGATGTCAAAAATTAATTATTCCTTATTGAGTAACCTAGCCTTATAAAAATTTTACCATACGAAAAAAAACTAATAAAATTTCATATTTTTTTAAAATTAATTTGATATATATTCTTTCTGTGCAGTGCATTATTTATATGCGAATTTTTTTTTTTAATCCATATATGTGAATTATTAGTTGGTTAGTAGTATCAAATGCTCAATAGTCCTCAAATATTAGAAATTTTTAAAAAAGTCATGTGTTAGTTGTCAAATCTGTAAAATTTGAACTTTCGAATCCACGTCTAACTGAATTTGTGAAGTTAAAGCCTATATCTCCAAAATCAATTTCTTTTTAAAGGGGGAAATCCTCAATTTGAAGACTGTTATTTTTATTATTAATCCATGCACTCAAATAAAACTTTCTAGAAGTGTGGTTTTTGAGATTGACAATGCGTTGGGAGCTTTATGGTAAATAGTTTTGAATTTATAGGAGAATGTGTACCGATAATAAAAAAATATCGTTTGAAAAGTATGAAATTTCATTTATTTTTTTGTAGAGAATATGTAATTAGTATAGATTTGATAAATTTTTAACTTTTAATTATAATAAAACTCTAGAGAACAAGCTCTAAATTGTAAATTAATTTGCAAAAATCTTGGAGATCTCTCTATTCGCATAATATGAAAGTTTAATCTAATCAAACAGTTGTATGAAAATGACGGATTTTAAAAGGAGAATAATCTTTTAACACCCATGGGTGAAGTGATTACTGTTGGGTTTGTTGCAAAAAATAATCCAAAGTTGAAAAGGAAAAGGAAAGGGAAATAAGAAGAATTTTAGGAGGAAAAGGAATCCAAATCATAAAAGGATTGTCTTGTCTTCCAAGGAAACGAAACATATAAATAGAGATGTTTTCTTCTTCTTTTATACACAAGTGGTACAAACGAGTTGAGGGAAAAATTGGTGAGTCTAGCACCTTGAGAGTTTTTTTGTAACTCTTTGTGGTTTGTTCGAAAGGTAGAAAATTAAGTGTGGTAAAACTCGGGGTGATTTTCTCGGTGTCACTTAGGTCGGGTCAGAGAGTCTTGTGAAGAAAAATAGTAGCTTAGCGTTTTGGGATTTCTTTAATTCTTCACGGGTTAGGCAAAGGATAGAAATTGGTAGATGCGGTAAAGCTTGGTATATTTTTCTTGTTGTACTTGGATATGGGTTTTGGCGAGTGAAAATTCTGTATGGTTGTAGCGACTTTAATCATATAGTGGAAAGCTTTGATAGTCTGGTAAATTCATCTTCGTCTTTTATTTTTCTTGTCTCAATTAAATTCCTTGAATAACGGTCCTGCAAGCGTAATCGAGGAATTTGCTTTAATTTCCATCAGTGGTATCAGAGCGTCAGGTTTTGTTCGAGGTGGAGTAAAGGAAAGATATGGCAAAGTACAAAGTTGTGATAATCAAGTTTGACTTGTGGCTATAACAAGTCTGGAATTTCTTGATTTTGATTGGGCAATTTAAAGCGTTCAAAAGAAAATCTTCTCCTTGTTCTAACAAAGTTGCTGGAGCTAGTATGAGCGATAGTGATTGGGAAGATTTATATTTGAAGACTGGAACCAGGATGTGTCACCATCTAGCCAGAAATGTTCTTTTAAATGTTCATAGAATATTTGCTATAGAACTGTGGCGTCAATTTGGAGAGGTGGATTCGGCAAAGGGTTCTTCAAATTTGTTGCACCTGAAAAAATTGCTTAGTTCTTTACGAGTTCGTGCAGATACAAAAATTCACAATGAGATCGTCTGGGGACTAGTGGTGTGTCGCTAGGTGCCATGGTAAAAGATGTGTGTTACTTCTAGCAGTTATATTTACACACGGTATTGGTTAGCGGTGATAAAAGGTGTCTGTTTGTAGTAATGTCAATGGCTGATGAGCTCTCTGGAAAGCCAACAAGATAGTTGCACCACAAATATCAGCACGTTTATTTCGACATTGAGCCGATAAAATGCTTGGAATTGTTGTTAATTCTAAGTGGTTATATATACTCATGTGGTGGAGTATGGAACTGTCAAAGTGTGTCAAAGACTTGCCTGATAATTTATCAAGTATTGTGTACAAGACTGGAGAAGATGAAGATTTTGACTTATTTTGGCAAGGTGGAGATTGTTGGGTTTGTTGCCAAAAATAATCCAAAGTTGAAAAGAAAAAGGAAAGGGAAAGAAGAAGAATCCTAGGAGGAAAAGGAATCCAAATCATAGAAGAATTGTCTTGTCTTCCAAGGAAACGAAACCTATAAATAGAGATGATTTCTTCTTCTTTTATATACAAGTGGTACAAGCGAGTTGAGGGAAAAATTTGTGAGTCTAGCACCTTGAGAGTTTTTTTGTAACTCTTTGTGATTTGTTCGAAGGGTAGAAAATTAAGTGTGGTAAAACTCAGGGTGATTTTCTCGGTGTTACTTGGGTCGGGTCAGAGAGTCTTGTGAAGAAAAATAGTAGCTTAACGTCTTGGAATTTCTTTAATTCTTCGCGGGTTAGGCAAATGATAGAAATTGGTAGATGCAGTAAAACTTGGTATATTTTTCTTGTTGTACTTGGAGATGGGTTTTGGCGAGTGAAAATTCTGTATGGTTGTAGCGATTTTAATCATATAGTGGAAAGCTTTGATAGTCCGGTAAATTCATCTTCGTCTTTTATTTTTTTTGTCTCAATTAAATTCCTTGAATAATGATCCTGCGGGCGTAATCGGTGAATTTGCTTTAATCCCCAACAATTACATGAATGTACATCACGTGAATACATGAAGTGATGTAACTTGCATACATGTAGTCAAGTCTAGAAAACTTTCGTCTAAGGAAAATAATTTGACTAAATGCGATAAGGCAACTGCTTTTATAAGTAACTAGTTATCTCACCCGTGCGATGCACGGGAAGCAATGTCCTTTTGAAGCTATCGTAATGCATCAATAGAGTAACTAATACAACAGTAATAATATTATTATAAAAGATAAAAACACATAATGAGACAGTAGATCATTACAGGAACTGAATAGATAGGATTAATTTATATTATAGTTGTACACAATCGGTAGAATCTGTTAAAGATCTCTATGGAATACAACTGTCTTCCTCCCAATTCTCATTAGAACTTCGAAGTGAAGATATTTTACCATATAATTTCTTTTCTACTTTACTTTATTCTACTTTTTTTTGCATAATAACATTTCTTCATAAGAAAAATAAGAAAGCATTGGGCTATATGGGAAAGAAGAACAACTTGAATTTATTTGTTAAACAACTTCAATAGTGAAAAAATATTGTAAAATTCTTATAAAAGTTAAACATTGAAAACACAACAAAAGTTATATAAATTTTCAAAAACTATACTCAGGATAATACAAATGTCGATAATTAAAAACTATATTTTTCCTTTTCAATAACATCCTTTGGATGAAAACTTGATGACTTGCATTACATAGGATTTTGTTACACATCTGTAGCGCTAACCTCTAATGGGCATACCTTCAAGTACTTTCCGTTCTCATCTATCGACTAAGAAAATTTTTTCCACATACTCGTATATTACATCTTTCGCTCATGATCGAACAAACACAACCATAACAACCACTTGTCAGTTTGTTGACACTTTGATCCAGTAAGATACTTGCTAACTCAGTCTGGGGTTGTTCTCGTTGGCAGCCCTATATATTTCTGCATTATCAAAACAAAGATAACAAAAAAATAAAAATAATAATAAATCATTTTCAGCACATAAAAAAAATCTTTTGCTATAAACATACATTGCAAGAAACAAATATAGGAGAATGCAAATATCAACATTTGAAGGATGGAATCGAGATGCGTCAAGAGTAATGCTTCACTACTTGAAATCGATGTATAATTTGTTGCTCAAACTCAATGTTTGTTCATTCATAGTGGATAATAATCTTAAAAAATATAGAATCCAATTTACATGCAAATCAAGTTCAATATTTCAACCTTTTAATGCTATTAAAGCAGCAATAAATCTGAGAAAGATATTCTATCATGTTATTCACCCACCCAATGAGGTTTTCTAATTATTGGGGGGGGGGGAGAGAGAGAGAATTCTCACACAGAAATTAGCGTTAACAAATATCAAAAACAACCTTAACTGAAGTACAATAAAATTTTGATGCACTCACATGAAAATTCTACTAATTTAAAGAGTCAAGGTCAAATCACACAATTTTTTTGGATAGTCAATAGTGGATAAGTACATGCTGCCTTCAAAATTATACATCGTTGTGCAAGATATGAACCATGACATTGGAGCCATCACATATTCGATAGAAAAAAGGCAGGGAGGGTGGGATAATAATATAAACAGATCATGCAATCAGGGTTGAATTGAGCAGAAATTGTCCATGCTGGAATTTTTGAATGAAATATAAATATAATTTGTGATGGATAAAAATCGAATAAGGGGAATGTTTTTTTGGGACGGATGGAGTATTGCTTTTGAGTCAAATCAATTCAATATTAGATTGAGTGAAAATTTATGTAAAAGAGCAAAGTAATCTCGAGACTGGAATTTCAACTAAGGCCTTGTTTGATCCTCTTTAAATTTTCTCTTTATAAATTCACCTACCATGATTTGACTGTTGATTTAACAATAACTTAACAATCACCATACATTTCAAACTTCAATTAAATCTCCACCACTTATTTCAACTCTTTATAAATTAAAAATTTAAACAGCTTCAAACAAGCCCTAAGTAACCAATATGACAAATTATTCATCTATTGCAGGAATATATTATATATCATTACCACTCACAAATGTATTGTTAGATGACGTATAATACATAGAATTGTTATATAAAAAGGTAAATGTGAGACAAACTAAGAAGATAATTTAAGAGTAAAACTTTAGTAAAGGTATTGGAGGCCTATCTTCACCAGTTTGAGGGTTCTGCTCAAAAAGCATCTTCTTTTGCTAAATAGCTTCACAAATATGAGGATACATGTTCATTGTAGCTCTTGAATGGAAATTTCGACCAGCTTCAAAAGCATTCAACATGCTCTTACAGTTGGCTAAATGTGCAAGGATCCTAAGTTCCAACTAATTGCAAAAAAGCATTGAATCTCATCAACTTCACCTATTCATAATTAGAAACTATTAGGGAGTGACCTAGAACAGCAATAAATGCCTGATGAATCTTATATCGATCTTTCTCCAAAGCAGGCTGGTTCTGCTTTACAGAAACAGATTATCAAGACTGGAAAAAAATTTACATGTGAATGCTCCTTTGAGTAGTAGAATACAACTGAGCTATGTAGCGGTTGGTATAGTAGACAATATGATAAAACTCAAAAACTTGACCATGTGAAATATAGTAACATCAGCAATTCAATATCTGTGTTTAAGACTTGTACTTACTATTTAACTGAATGACAATCTTGAAACATATACAGAAAGCTCAACATATGTTAACAACTAAAAATGATCTTTGGGTAGCTATCATAATTGATTGATCATTCAAACCTTTCAGATTGTTGAGTATTCCATTTTTTTGTTGATAATGATACGAGTAAAAAATGCTGATAGAGTTGACTTACAATCATAGGATATAAATGGTAAATCACTCTGCTTGTCATCCTCTTCACCGATCTGGCATATGTAGAAATTAGAATTAAACAAAACACATAACCAAGGAGAGGCAAACAATGTACCCCTTCCCATATGTATAAGTATCTGAATTCTGAACATTAACACCGGAGTTTCAAAAGAAAGAATATCTTTTCCTTTTCCCCAACGGACCTAAAGTTAAGATTCCTAAGCTGTAAAAAAACAAAATTTACGAATCAAACACAAAATCCCCATGAAATTGATTCCACATAACATTTTCAAGAACCCAAATTAACCAGATCTGAGCAAGATACGTTCACAGTGAAAACTTACTTCAACCATATTAATACTGCTAAATCCAAGAAACTAATTTTAACACCCATGGGTGAAGTGAATACATGAATGCGCATCACATGAATACACTAGGTGATGTAAGTTGCATACATGTAGTCAAGTCTAGAAAACTTTTGTCTACGGAAAATAATTTGACTAAATACGATAAGGCAACTGCTTTTATAAGTAATAGGAGTATCAACTCGATTACAAAGACACAGAAGTATTATTTTGGCCTTCATACACATACTTGATGGAACGCATCCCCATATCCAACCGGCACAACACATGGGGGTTCGTGAAGAATTTTTCAGACCCAAAAAACTTGGCCAAAACCTGGCTCAACATACAAGATTAAGTGAAAATCTATATTCAGAATGTTAAATCCATTTATAAGTACTAATCTGCCGACCAACAAAGTAGAAAAGGGAACAGACGGAACAAAGTAAACAAAGAAGCCAAAATCAAATCGAAGAATTCAAATGTTCTTAGTCAACAAAAGGCAGACACTCAAAAACTCAATCCATCTCCAGGTTTGGGAGAGAAAACTGGCCGCAGGATCCTAGATCACATCTGATTTATGAAATGCAGAGACCCTGATTACCATGTACCATTGAGGTAGTAACACCAACTGATTGCGCGAAGATTACCATCAACAAAATGCCTGCTCACATAAAATCATAGTCGTCATAGTCATCATACGCACCACCACTAACAACCACGTCATCGTCAGGCTTGTCAACATGCAATTGCTTCTTCTTTCCACCTGCAAAGAAAGGGCTACCACTTCTCAAAAATCCTCATCATTTTAACTTGTAGCATGATTAAGACTATAAAATAATATACCGGTT
The DNA here is from genome assembly GCA_963692815.1 of Nyctanthes arbor-tristis. Taxonomy (NCBI): domain Eukaryota; kingdom Viridiplantae; phylum Streptophyta; class Magnoliopsida; order Lamiales; family Oleaceae; genus Nyctanthes; species Nyctanthes arbor-tristis. The sequence goes on from CAVNYN010268880.1 coordinate 67,725, forward strand.
TTCTTTTTGCCAGCATTGGTTTCTTTCTCTGCTTTTATCTTTTCATTAGCAATTGCAGTGACAGAAGAGGCAACTTCCTTGGCATCCGACCCTTTCAAGCTTGCCATTGATAATCTCATTACAGCCTTGAGCAATCCAATATAATGATAGCTTTTCTGCAATAATAGAGTAAGACATGTTATAACTCAGCAAAAGCAACATAATAATAAGTAAGTTCATAGAAACACAGTTGGGTAAAAGCTAACAGAACCTCGTATGGACGAAGTTTATGAGAAACCAGTTCTGCATATTCTAAGAAGTCATTTTCGGTTTTCGGAATGAAATTATCAAGGCTGTTCTCATCACCCTTCTTAGCAAACAATTCTGTTGTAGTCTTATAATCAGCTTCCTCAACAAGCCTGTGGGGGAAATGGATAAAAGTAACCAAAAGGGAAATCAAAGTATCACAAGATTCACATTAAAATGCCAACCAGGCATATCATTTAATGTTCACATCCAACAGATCGGAAGAGTACAGTGTAAAACTACAACGAAAATACCATCTGTAAAAAAACCCTTGACAAAATGTTAGATAAAAGGGGGTGATTTCACCATCTTGCCCCCGGATAAAAATACTCAAGGGATAAGATGGTGAAATTTACCCGTTTTGTCAAACACTTTGTCTAGGGTTTTCAACAAATAGCAGGACTCAACTACAAATACCTTTTGTGCTCATAGCAATTCACAGGCAGATGTAATAGAAAGCCACTATTGATAGTTTTCTAGCACCCACATGAGTGCCATAACCGCACCGATAAAGTGACATGGCTGCATATATCCACATGGCGTGCACACATGCAGGCACATCACCCATATGGGTGCCACAAAGGCATCATATGAGGGCTAGAAAATTCCTCAAACAGGGTTCCTTCCATTTCCTCGTGAATTCCACCATGTCACACAATTCTTATCAAAACAGACCAGCCTCACATTAGAATGCAAAGGTAAGAGGCTTATATTCAACTAACTTTTGGGAACCAATTAATAGGTTTTTTCCAGCTGTTCAGGTTATTTGTTACAAATAACTATGATAGAACTATAATCGCATTAAAAAATATTGAAGTTCCACCTTTGTTGACGGAGTTTTTCTTCTATAGGATCTAACGGTGCTTCCTTTTCAGCTTCAACAGATTTCCCTTTCTTTTCACCTGGTTTCACTGCAACCTTCTTTGGGGCCTTGCCAGGAGGTGCTTCTTCTTTAGGTGCCTGAACACATGACCAAGTAAAAAATCAAATTCAACACAAACAACTAGAATTATTTCAAAATAGCAGCAAATCCAGATGCAAGAAACTACAGGTTTCACAAGGTAAAGAAGAACTCACAAGGCTTAGGTGCAAGTGTTTATGTAGTATTTATGTTATTTGATTGAGTAGAAGTGTTTATGTAGTATTTATGTTATTTGATTGAGTAGAAGTGTTTATGTAGTATTTATGTTATTTGATTGAGTAGATGTGCAGTTTCTTGAAACATGATACACTTAAGGCATTTAATGCTCAACGCTGTAACCATCAATTAAGGCTAACACTGAAATACTTATATCAATAGTACTTTTATAATTTGTATCTTTTCAATTCATAGCGTAGCTTGCTTCCTGAGTACTGAGACCCAAATATGTGAACCATTAAAAACAAAACAAAAGAAATATCATGATGACAAGGTGCAGTGCAAGTGAGTGGGTGGTTCAGGTAGGAGGTGGAGAAATAAAAAAGCCATCCATTTTTCAACAGAAAACTAACTTTAGCAACAAAAATGGAAGATCATGGTATACAGTCAAGACAAATCTGAACGAAGGACCAAAAATGCCCAAAAAAGAAGCATTCTGAGTTTTGACATCCCATTCCTTTTTCCCTAGTCCCCATCATTACCAAATAAGAGAAAATTTTCCAGGTTAGCGCCATGTATGGGAACACGTTTTGTTGAAATCTAGAAAATCTTCTTCACAGGGAAAAACAATATCTCTGTTTTTCATGTGATATATGACTGGCAATTCAAAGTGGAAAATGTTATTTTATGCCATCAAACAATTGCATAGGGAACGATGATCAGATAAGATATATCTTGTCACTCAAAAGATAATCAACAGAATTCAATCTGAACAGTCTGTACTCTGTATAAAAGAACACTTAATACTGAAAAACCATTCTTCACAAAATATCTCAATTTGTTGCATAAGCACCAGCCAATCATAAAGGGGAATCGAGCCGCGTGCATTGTGATTTGTGCAGGCTAGATTAAGTCCAAGCACTTCCCACAATGTTGATACTAATGATCCGTTTGACAACCTTTCATAAAATGGTCCCAATTATAAAGAGGTGAGTTGTCAACCACAATGGTTGACAACTCACATGGAAGTTAAGGGTCTATCACATCCATATGAGGTGTCAACTGTCTGTTTATAAGTAAAAACTTATATGTAATGGTGGCCAAACCGACCTTAAAACTAAGGCAAATTTTATTTAAAAAAAAAAAGGGAAAGTTCAGAAACAGTATCCACTTTCAGCTTGCAAGTAAAAACGCAGAACGCTATGTCAGAGCTTCATTAAGTAATGAGGAGCATGAGATTAAATCAAATACAATGCCTAGCTGTTTATCCCGATGAAAACAATAGGGACAATCAATCAATAGAAGTACCGGAGCGGGTTCATCTTCGTCTTCATCTTCCCAAGACTCCTTCACGTCATCATCATCAACGTCTTCATCATCCCATTTAGCCTTTGGTTGCTCCTTTTTTATAAGAACTGGAATAGGCTCATCCTCTGAAATACAAAACTCCTATATTAGAATCTACAAAACCTGAATGCTTCTCAATGTAATTAAGAAAAGAAAACCCATTTCAGTACTCATGATGAGGGTTGATATAATTGTTATAGCACTGAATACACCAGTCAGAAGATATTGAACTCTAGTTGTAATAATAAAAGGACTCAATCTAAAGGCGCCACTCTAGTTGTAATAATAAAGGGACTCAATCTAAAGGCCACACTCTAGTTGTAAACCTATGGACCAAGTTTTACAGTGAACTTCTAGGACACCATGCAAAAGGAAAACAGACCAGAACAGCACAAACAGAGTGTAGGGACACCTAGAGCTAGAAGACGCCATTCAAAAATCTTGTCAGCACAAGCAAGGAACCATTAGCAGCATATTGGCTGGGCTTCAAAGGAGAAAATAACCAAACTTTAATAAATTATGTAATACTAGAGTTCAAAACCCATTAGATTGGTCCTTTTATTCTCAAAAAGAAATGAAATGAGTGCATGAGTGTGTAGCGCTAATAGATGAGACCTGACGCACGCTAAATCAAAGATGCTAGAAAATAAGTAGGAGTGTCCAGATGGTATCCAGACATTAATTTCTAGGTAAAACAAAAGAAATCACCATATCAGCTCAAAACACAAATTAATTATCGAAAAAATGCAGGATGGATCGACAGGACTTTCTAGCTTGATTTTGGATATTGGAATTTGAACTAGGAAAACGGAATTAAGAGTTCAATTAAATGGGTCAACAAAACCAATTTCAACCTTACAGATGTGCAGTAAGCGCCACTATTAAAAAGAACAAGAGTTAAAGAGGAAAGCAAGAGATCGGTATGCAAAATCTACAAAATGTAGGTATCAAACCAAAATTTATATAGACTAGCCAAAAAAAAAAAGGGAAGAGAGAAAGAAAAATTACCCCAGTCCTCCATCGATTCTGACTTCTTCTAAACTCGGCAAAAGGGTTACAATAAGTCAATATCTGCGTATATGGGCCAAAATTTGTTCTTGTAAGTACTAAAGAAAAAGAGAAAAAAATGACTTCAAGGAGTACCCCTAAATCCCTACTCAGATTTCATCAAATTGCAAATGAGCATAAAGACGCTTTCGACAATCAAATAATGTAAAGGCATTGCATAATTGACAGCAAAGATAAATTTAAAAAAAAAAAAAATTGAAATGCCTGCTCGCTTAAATTTTCAATATTCACATAGAAACAAAGACGCACGCATGGAATTCATGATCCTGAACTTCCATATAAATATAAATATTGAAGGAGGAACTAAACCTTAGATGGAAGCGAAAGCCCTAACTGAACTTGTTGATAGAAATGAATCCCGATTGAATGGCAACAACCCCTAATCGAAATAGGACTAGAGAAGCTTTCGCACGGCTACACAATAAGCCAGCACACGCGGAGAGATAACCAGCGACGGTAAGAAGAGGAAGAGCTGAGAGTCGAGACACAAATATATTGTGGAAAAAGATTAATAGGGTTGAAAAATTAGCCGCGACTCAACTAAATCGCATTTATAGGCGTGCGACAACTAGCGTCAGTTACCCTTTTTTCACTCTCAGTTAATGGAGGGTACTTACCATAGGAATCCCTTTGAATGGCCTTTTTATGGTAAAAGATTTTAGCCAAATTTAGTAATGCTCCTTTCTCTGAGGTGGAAATGGATTTCAGGGTTTTAGAAGAGGAAGATATGGTGAAAACCGAATGACATTCACACGCACACGAATAACAATGTGTTTCTCCTTTTGTATTTACAATCAACAAAACTTTTTTTTATAATTGATGACGATATTTATTTGAAACTTGATACTGGCAGGTAGTCAATCCAAGAATTACAAGAGTTTTTCATTTGACGTATTTTATCTAGCAAGTATACCACGAACCCAATGTTTATGTTTAAGTTAAAATATATATATATATATATATATTAATTTTAGATACTACCCCAACCAATATGTGAATTATGTTATGTGCATGACAAGTAGTGAGGTAAAATGGATGCATGGAAGTTGTCATACACGAGGGGAAAAAAGAGAAAAAAAAAAGAGGTTGAACTGGTTGAACCTCACCAAACCCAACCGAGTAAGTTTTGATTTTTTCCATTCCCAAACCGAGCAGGTTAAGTTGAGACGGTTTCGAATTGAATCCAAAACGACCCGATCTGTCTAACGAATAAAAGTATATGAAGTAACAAGTAAGCATAGAATATTTTTGCGTTGTTGTCAACAATATAATACTATTAAAATAAAATAAGTAGCCCCCTTTAAAAAAATGAAGTAAATTAAATGGCATATTAGGAAAATTATTCTAAAATTTACTTTTCCAACAACATTAATTATATTGACACTACAACTTTTACTAAATACACCACATATTAATTGCACTGAAAGTCCTTAGTGTTTTAAAATCATAATATTTATGATCATAATCCTTTGATCGCATTTTTCATCTTCAATTTTTAACCAGTTGGCACATGTTATATGTTTGACAACAGTTTTCTTTGAAAACATATGTTAGATGGTGTAAAAAAAAATTATTTTCTCATCGTATTTTATATAAGAAAAAAAGAAAAATAATAACTAAAACAAAAATGTGACAAATTGATCTATCTTTATTTAAAAGTAAGCTAATATAATTTTTGAAAAGGGATCATCAGTACTGACATAAACGAAAAGTTGGTGATATAAAAGTATGAGGTAAAAATATTTAGAATGTTAGTATAAAAATGACTTATATTACGGACCATCATTCCAATCAAAATGGGAAAATTCTAAGTGGATAAAAGAAGATACAAAAAATGTGACAAAAGTGACATGTGTCATAAGTGATTGGTGTTGATGTAAAAGTAATGTGATGTATTATTAAAAAACATGATTTGTGCCACGTGTCAGCTTTGTTAAAATTTTTGTTTGTGCTTTTGTTCAAATAACACAACTCATCAAAAGGTGGTGTCAATACAAAAAATTTTAGTGTGAATATAACCGGCTCAACATTAATTGAGCTTTCTTTAATTATTGTGAAAATAACTATAAGTCTATCTTTGTGGGGATGGAGAGAGTATGTGACACCAAGCCACCAATATTGCTTAATACCAGTTTGGGTAGTATTGAATGATAAGTGAAAATAAATGCATGAATAAAGAGCTATCTCGATTCAATTAATAATCATTTTAATGTTATGTTGAAACCTTTTATATTAGAAGTAAAAAAGAAACTACTCCATCCGTCCCACCAAGATATCCCCTTTGGTTTTTCATACAAATTAAGAAAATTTAATTAAATGTTATTGAAAATGTTCAATTTAAGAATATATTTTCTAATATACCCTTTAGTTTACTTAATATTACATGTTGTTTCTTCTTTATTGTTGATTTTCATATACCATACATAAGGGTATATTAGAAAACCAAAAATTTAATTAAGGAAATGAGAATATAATTTGGAATGTGTCTAAAAGAAAATGAAGAATATCTTTGTGAGACTGATAGAGTATTTATTAGGAAAATGACCAGAAATAGACATACAATTTATCCTGGAAAATATGTGCATATTTTAATGATGGTATATCCTCTATATACATATATACTAGTACTGTCTTGAAATCTTTTATATCAGGAATAAAAAAAAGAAACTATCCATTAGAAAATGACCAGAAATAGAAATACAATTTATCCCGGAAAATATGTGCATATTTTGGTGATGGTATATCCTCTATATACATATACTAGTACATATCTCTCATGGCTAGACCCAGATATAGTTTAATGTCATCCAAATTATTTTGTCACACTCTTAACCAAATAGTCAATTCCTCAATCCTACAATTCTCGTTATAATATTCTTAAAAAAGAAAAAAAGAAAAAAAAGAAAAAGAAAAAGAAAATATATACCTCCCATGCAATGCACGGACCTAATAAAATTTAAAGTAATAAAAATTGTTAAATTTATAAATAATCAACACAGAAACAAATATTATATGAAACAAGCATAATATTATATATTCATAATAAAATTAAAAAATACAGCAAAATTATTCTTCGAAAAACTTTGGAAATTATACTTGTTGATCAATTTAGAATTTAAGCCGCACCACCTCAAATTTGTGCAATTTCTTAAAGTACATAGCCACACATTCAATCATTCCATTACAAGATTATTGCACTTTATATTATCTGGTTTATAATACATAGATTCCTCCATCATTCCAAGAGCAATGTTGAAGAGATATGAACTAATTACTGTGGCTTCTGAGGAAGTTGAGAATGAGATCATTCACCAGGGAAGGAAATTGTTCTTGAACGAAATGAGTTCCTTCCGGTATAAATTTTATCTCCAAGTTGGGTACAAATTTCTTCAAATTTTCACCCTTTATGTAATCCACCATTTCTGGAAATGACATGGCGTAATCTTTCTCGCCCATCATGAACAGAGCCGGAACTTCGTGTGCTCTTCCGATCTTATCAATCTTGTCATCAAATGACCTAAAAAAGAATGAAATCAGCAGATCAAAGAGATGAAAGAGTAAAGGAGATGTGGATCAGATCAAACACGAGAAATGCTGTAACAAGATAAAATGGCTTCCCAGTGCAAGAGTAGAATTATCACGCCCTACCTATAAGGAACCTGCAATGCAGTTCGGAATCCCGATTTCTCATACAACATCCCATAGATAGCAAGATCTTCCTCAGAGAACCAAGAAGGTAAAGGACTCGATGGGTCGACAAGATCCATGATTTCCTGGTTTTCGCTAGCCATTGTTATTTCACTTTTTGAGAACAGGATATAAACATTCCTCACTACAGTTTTGGCATCAAAGCGACCAAAATCAGATTCAGCACGGCCCGGCTCCTGTTAGACAAATACCCATATGAAGTTAGAAGTAGTAGGTAATCAGGTTGTCTAAAACAGGCAGTACAGAAAAAGGCAGCACTAGACCTGCCATCTGGAGACGTAGAAGCCTTGAGGTAGTTGCTTGGTAAAATTGGCAAAACGAGGAAGATAGAATGGCACACCTAAAGTAATAAACCCTGCGACCCTCTCCTCGTGAAGAATCGCAAATACAGAAGCAACCATAGATCCAAAATCTTTACCAACTAAAAAAACCTGCAGAACACGTGATCATGGTAGAAACAGAAGGGAAATAACGTTAGAAAACGTGTATTTCTTGGTTCAATTAAACAATATATATATATCAAAGGATTTTATTTTGCCTACATGCATGCATGTTATTATGCATGCGTATATGTGTCAAACATCTAGGCTACAAGGACTCCACACTTATAACCTAGATGTGTGCAATGTGTTACACGCATGTATAATAACATACATGCGTGGGCAAAATAAAATTGTCCATATATATATAATGCTCTTGTGATTTCACATCAAGACTTGTTTTTTAAACGAAAAATACGAGGAGCGACCCACCAGAAAGGAATGAAAATAAGAAAGAGTGGAACACTCTTATATTGCAAATTCCCTCAGGCATTCTGAGCCACAGAACAGTTATTGTTGCTCAAAACCAATTTAATTCAGAAAAAGTCTAACGTTTGGGAGCGTAAAATATTATCTAATTTCTCATTTCACAATTGTTTAAGCCATACTAGAATTTAAAACATTGAAGTATCTGTAAGAAATCAATAAAATTATAAGTCCACGGCATGAATGACAATCTTCACTTACATTTTTCATTTTCAATATGAAATGGATTGAAAATATATAGTAAATTCTGGTAGACAATGACGTTACCTTCCATTTTTCTGTAAAATGGATTGACAGTGTAGGAAGGTGGAAAACAAAATTACCAGTGCAGTTATGGTTTCATCGCATCGTGCTGTTATCATATGAATTGCAGAAAAGAGGGCCTTTCTGTAATTTTACACGTGGTCCAGAAAAAAAAGACATTCCATGAAACTAGTCAAATTTCAAGAATCAGAAATCCACATAAAACTGTCAATGCATATTTACTTTAAAAGCCAACATTGCCCTCAAGAGCGGTAAACTGAGTAAGGCCAAGACTCATATACACTATTATAAGCTGACACAGCATGAGAATTCTAAATTGCTAGCTGCCAAGTTGAGGCCAATAATAAGAAACATAATTTAAGTTCAGGGTGTGGGATACCATTCTACCTTAAAAAAAACTATATCCTACTCTGTCCGTCCTACAAAGATAGTCTAATACACATTTTACTTCTCTCCTCATTATAATCTTCCGATCTCACATTTAGACAAATAATGAGTATCAAACAAACTTTTTATCTTATTTTTCCATATACTCTTCTGTCATTAATTGTTTGAAACATTTTTAATGCATTAGTAGTTGAATAGCAATAATTAACTAGGTTGCTAAAAAAATAATTAATTAGGGACACATATGAAAATGAAACATTAAATACATATTCAATATGGTAAGTAGACTATTTTTTTAGATGAACGAAAATAGAATAGTGAATTATCTTTTTAGATGGAGATAGTATATTATAATCTCTTACTAAATAATAAATGGCTGTTTGATTCTCATTATTTACATTGACTTATAATAAGAAATTATAATGAGCTGAGACGAATAGTGTAGATTTAATGAAAATTTGAAATTTATAGTTATAAATGAGCAGTTGTTAAACCAGTATTAAGTGAAATTATAATTTGTTTTGAAAAGAAAAATCAAACTTAATTCTCCTCAAATGATTGGTCTATAGCTTATTCAACTTCGCCGGATTTATGAAAGAACTCCAATAAGTTGATTGGAGATTTGGAGTTGACAAACAAATATTCACCAAAGAAATTCAACTTCAAAAGATCATCAATAAGCAATACCCAGATCAATTTTTGTCTTACACTTGTACCTCATTTTTTTTTTATCTACAACCAGAACTTCAAATGAGAAATACAGCCAAAAAAGAATATCCATCGACAAGAATAATAATCGGGTACCTTGGAGATGCCAAAAGCATCAAGAAGTGCAACAATGTCGTTAACAAGATCCAAGAACGTGGTTTTTTCGGGTTCAGGTGGCGGATCTGACAACCCGTATCCTCTGTAATCGAGTGCAATAGCTCTGAGACCGGCTTTTGCCACTGCAATCATCTGGTGGCGCCAGGAGTACCATATTTCAGGAAATCCATGCAAGAAAACCACGGGAGGCCCACTTCCGATTTCAGCCAGGTGAAGTTTTAGGCCGTTGACTTCAACGTATTTGTGCTCTATCCCCTCCATCTTCACTGCTCACTGAGAAAACTCCGAACTGATGAGTCCAGGAAATTTGCTGTAATATATAGCAGATATTTTTCTGCAACACTGGCTTTGTGGCGGGTATTTTGCTGTGGGTGGGCCCATTTTGGCGACCGGTTGGAAAATCAACCGGACGCCAAAATGGAGTTCCATTTTGGAGTTCCAATTTTTTGGACGTTGGCGTCCAAAAATGTAGATCGCTACTTTATGAACTGCCGTTGATCTATTATTTATTTTTATTTCTTTTGCTTTTTATAATCTTATTTTGTACTAACTTTCACCATCTTATATTTTATTCCTTTTAATGTCATCTAACATCTTGTCTAATCTTTTTTTCTCTCTTAATCTTAATTATATCATTATTATATGAATTTAATATTTATATTTTTTTTAAATTATGTAATTACAAAAAACTCTAATATAACACACAAATGACGTCTTGCACATACAATTAAAGTATACTATTACAAAATGAAACATGAAATAACATAGACAGTACAAACTAAGTCACCCACATACATATTTTTCTACTATTTGTTTAAAATTTTATATATGTGATAATTAATAAATGAAAATATAATTGATTAGTTTTCAATATATATTAGTTATTGAATATTATAAAATATAGAAAATATAAAATAAAAATATGTGGAGTCTTTTTTAAAGCTTTTGGGTTGAAAAAGTTTTGTGAAATAGAATTTAAAAATTGTATTTTAAAGTTGTAAAATTATAAAATAGAATTTTACGGTGAAGAGGGCTAGACACAAGGAAACTTCAACTTGAGTTTCCAATTGACAAAGTACTGGAGGCTTTGGTTCGTGGGTGACAATAGGCTGCTAGCTGCTTTGACTGTTCGAGTATGAGGAAGACCGGAAGAGAAAGAAAGTGGAAAATAAGAAGAAAGAGCGAAGCGGGAGAAGGTAATGATTGTTCGGAGATACCAATGCGCATGTCACATCGGGCTATGTGCATACGAAAACAGCAATCAGATCAGGCTATGTATATAAAGTTCGACTGTTAATAGAAAATCAAAAGTTCTAGAGAGATTTGAAAATGAAACATGAATAAATAACATTGTATATGTGACACACTTGTATTAGATGATAAAAAAGTAACTATGTGATCATCACTCAATAAATGTGTGACATGTTAGAATATCACTTATTAATGTCATCTTTCTATGTCTCCCTAGAATTGCTCATAGAAAACCGTCATGTAACCCGATCTGATGGTTGTTTCCTATTAACAATCAAGTTTCATACACAGAGGTTGATCTAATTTAATAAACACACACTTAAAAATTTAAAACTTGTTTACTTACTTTTTAATTATTTTTTTAAAAAATGAAACCAATCAAATAATTTCATGATATTTTTCCCTTTGTTTGAAAAATCAATGAGGAAAGCCACTTGATAAATGGAAAAGAATCTTATAAGAGTAAACATGCCACCTTATTATTATTGAAGGATCCATCCCAATAAAATGTGAACTCAATTTCAAAATACTCACTTACAAGTAGTATTCACCTTGTAATAATGCCATGCTATGTTATTCTTACATAAATGATGATGTACGTTCGTCTCACCTAAATTTCTCTCGATTCACTGTGATCGGCTAAGGTACTTATAGATAAGGTCTAACAAAAATTGCCTAATCTTCATTATTATTATGTCCCACGGCCCACATTCCAACACTTTGGGTTCTTTCCTGCTCCATGTACGAACAAGAAGGCACAAATTAACAGCTTCCATCCATAAACTCCATTCCAGAACAACCAAAAAAAAAAAAGGCCCCCCAAAAGTTCCACTTTTCAATTTTCCTGCCCTTTTTTGCCGCCTCCCCACCTCAAAAATGTAAAAGAAATGAACTTCATCTCCCTCTCTCTCCCTTGGTGCTTCTTTATTAATTATTATTACTGTGAATAAGGCCACAGTCTTGATCTGTGATAAATCCAGACACTATTTTTTATTCCAGGAACAGCCATGGAAGAAGCCAATAATTCCTTGGTTCAGTTTCTTTACCATTTACAAAGGACCAAGAGATCTTTCTATGCTGTAGTTTCTGTTCTTTTGCTTTGCCTTTTAGTTTATAATAGTGCCACCATATTCTATACCCACGTTCCTTTCCCGGCCAAAAATCCACCGGAGCCATCCAGTTTTTCGCCGGAATCTGTTCCCAGGAAATCAAGAAAGTTCTTTTCTGTGCCTTCTTCAACCAAGCTCTTGAGTTCTGCACTATATGCTGTAAAAGAAAAGCACCGGGTTTGGAGATTGAAAACCCATTCTCCCCTCTTGCTTAAAAATGCAGACTTGGTGGCTTTACTGAACAGAACTGCAATGTTTCATCCAAAAAGTAACAAAAAGCACAGGCGTCGGATCAAGAGTCAAGGGTTCCAAGCTAAAGACAAGCTGTTTTCAGTTAGAGTGAAGGAGTTTTTTAATGCCAATCCGTTGAATTCTTCTTGTAAGTTTCGGTTTTTCATGACTTGGATTGCTCCGCTGGAGTCTTTTGGGGACAGAGAGTTGCTTACCATACTGAATCTATTCAAATCACATCCAAATGGTTGCTTAATTATAGCATCCAATTCCATGGATTCAAGAAAAGGGATGCAGATCTTGAGGCCCTTTATTGATAAGGGATATAAAGTGACTGCAATTTCTCCTGATTTTAATTCTCTGTTCAAAAACACTCCTGCACAGGCTTGGTACAAGCAATTACTGCAGGGAAATGTGAGTCCTGGGGAGATTTCTTTGGGTCAGAACCTCTCAAATTTACTGAGGCTTGGGTTGTTGTACAGATTTGGTGGCATTTATTTGGACACTGATATTCTAGTATTGAAAAGTTTCAAGGATTTAAGGAATACAATTGGTGCTCAGACAATTAATCCCGAAACCAGAAACTGGAGCAGATTGAATAATGCTGTAATGATCTTTGATCGTGGCCATCCGCTTCTTTACAAGTTTATACAAGAATTTGCTCTCACGTTCGATGGGAACAAATGGGGACACAATGGACCTTATTTGGTTTCAAGGGTTGTTTCAAGAATCAGTGGGAGGCCTGGGTACAATTTCACAGTGTTGCCGCCTATGGCCTTTTATCCAGTTGATTGGAGTAGGATTGGCAGCCTTTTCGAGGGGCCGAAGAATGCAACTCACTTGAAATGGTTAATTACTAAGCTGAATCGAGTTCGGACCCAAAGCTTCACGGTGCATCTTTGGAACAAGCAGAGCAGTGGATTTGAGGTTGAAGAAGGAAGCATTATTGAGCAAATAATGCTTGATTCCTGTGTTTTCTGAAATTCTTCTTCACTGTAAGCATTGAGTAAAGATGGGTATATGCACATTCTCATCGCATTCACCTCTTAAAATGCTAAAATCTTGAGTGTATGAATCATGGATTTACTCAGTCCATTACTTAGATAAATTAAAGAAAATGTAAATTAGAGTCATCAATGAATTGTATATTGAAGAGCAATAGGTAACAAGACCTTCTCTTCTTGATACACCACATCACTAGATTTTGTTTTGTCCTTCAGTAGTAAATCTTGATTATGTTACCACATCCTTATTTGTGGTAAATTTGAATCAGAATTTTATTACTTGTCAGTTGCCATGGATGATTCTTTAGAGTTGATTCCTAAAAGCTGTATCTTTTCCTACTTTTAATCCAGAACAGAATGTTGTATTTTCTACTATCTGCACTCAACTTGTTAGTTCAAGAAATCAAACACAAAAACAAAATTTTTTCTTCATAAATTCAGGGATGGCAAAGGGAGCGCCCCGTAGAAATCTGGGATTCTGTTATAAGATTTGAAATCAGCCCCGAGACTGGCTGCAGTTTTGGTAACATACACATTTCTTCCGTGGGAAAGTGATGAGTGCTGGAAGTTTATTCACGCATATGGGATCCTTAACCTCCAAAATATATGAAACCTAGTTGAGACATGAAAATTTTGTTGATGAGAGAGAAAAGGGACCACATTCATATCAAGAGTAAAGAACTGAATCAATTTGCTCTAGCGTACAGGTACCAGATAATTTTACGGTTCCAGTCCTAGTTATGTTTACTTATAAGATGTTTGGTAAGGTGGATTGAGCAAAGTTGAAAATATCAAAAGAACCCAATCATGTTTGGTCACACATATGACATACCGACCCTAATGGAATTGAATCAGCAATACCCTCCATAAACAGGACCAACTACCAGACATTTATATGTGGGGGTAGACTAGAGTCACCTTTATGAGCCATCTCTTTCTTTATGCATTCTGATCTTTTTCATTACATGTGCCCTTTTAACTTCTTTCGCTCTCAGACCATCTTGTCAACTTTTTTAGGAAAAAAGAAACCTACAAATTATCAGTTAAAAATCTAAAAGCATAAACCATTCTATACAGCACACAGCACATGTTTGACTTTTAAAATGCAACGAATCGTGGTATCCCTGTCTGTCTTCTGTCTGTGCATGCACAAGCACTCAGTGAATGTGGTAGAAGAGACTATATGTTTGGTATGTAAGACAAGAAAACGAAGAATGTCAAGGTATCCCTGTCTGTCTATCTATTAAAATCTGTACAAGAAAAAAGAATGTACAAAATTCATCATTTAGGCTAAAAAAGAGAGAACGCACTAAAAGAATGCTTTCTGTCCAAATATCTGAGCATATCTATGTTTCTACATATCATTTATCTACAACATCGTATGACAATAAGAACCTGTAAGATTGTTTCTTTGGCTTCTTGTTGTAAGATGAATGTGATTTGTGTTGACAAAAGAAATTTTTGTTTGATTCACTGCTTCTGCATTAGATGCTCCATATCTTCAAGTTCGACTTCACCACCTCTCCATGCCTGGTCATTTTGGAAAAGCATTTCAATTTGCTCTAACGATTTCCCCTTTGTTTCTGGAACACACTTGTATACAAAAGCAACAGAAAGAGCTGAAATTGCTGCGAAGACGAAAAAAGTCCCTCCTACTGTTATTGCATGACAAACAGAAAGGAAAGACATGGCAACCAGCCCACTACTAACTCTACTTCCCACAGCCCCAATGGCTGATGCTCGTGCTCGAAGTTTCAGGGGGAATATTTCAGAGGATACTACCCAACAAACAGGGCCTATCCCCACCGAGAAGAAAGCTACATTTCCACATACACAGAGAATTGCCATGACAACCCCGAGTTTACCTCTTCCGATCTGAAAGACTTAGGCCTAAAGTGAAAAGACAAGCAGTCATTCCAATTGTGCTGACATAAAGTAGTGGTTTCCTTCCCACTTTGTCAATAAGAAATATCGCAACCAAAATAAAAATTGTTTTTGTAAATCCAACGGCAACAGTTGCTGCTAGAAGATGAGTCTTATCCTTGATACCAGCATCTTCAAAGACGGTAGGGCTATAGTATACAGTTGCATCAATGCCCGTTATCTGTTGGAAAATCTGGATTCCACAACCTGTAATCAGCATTCGTTGAACTCCAGGCGAAGGATACAGTAAATCGCGCCATATGGCTCTCTCTTCATACTTCCCAGCATTAACAAAACTTGCAGCCTGTTGTATTTCTGCTAATCTCTCCTCTATTTGACTTGCATTGTCATTGGTTTTCAGTAGCACCATCCTTGCTTCATCTATACGATTTTGCATTACCAGCCACCTCGGGGATTCAGGAATAACAAACAATGCAAAGCCAATAAAAACTGACGGAAGAATCCCAACAGCAAGCATTATCCTCCAATTTATATGTGCAGGTAATCCTGAAAATGCATAATTTGAGACATAACCAAGAAGTATTCCAAAATTCACGAAAATCTCGGGGAAGGATGTTAACGACCCTCTTGCAACTGTAGGTGATATCTCAACTATATACACTGGTGCAATCATGATCCCAAAACCAATCCCAACTCCAGCAAAAAGCCTGCCGATCATTAACACCGTGAAGGAAGGGGCAAGTGCCATAATAGCAGCACCTGACTGAAATACAATGGCTGCGAAAGCCATTGTCCATTTTCTACCAATGGCATCTGAAGTTTTACCGCCGACTAAGCTTCCCAAAAGTGAAATAATGCTCAAGATTCCAACAAGGATTTCTTCCTGGACTTCAGTGATCTTCAAATCCTCTTGAATAAATAAAATGGCTCCACTCATTACCCCCACATCTGTGAATATGGAAGCGGAAATTATAATCTCGTATCCAGAATGATAATGTGCTATGAAAGACATGTCAATGTGGTATGCCACCTTGTCTGTTTGAAGCTAGTGTTGGTAGAACAAAACAAGTAGCGTAAGATAACGACTGTAATCTTCATTTTTTTTCACAGTGACGAAAACTTCTAGCAGAACTTAACTCTCACATTTTGTATGAACCACTGAGATCGGAAGCCGATTCATTTATTTTATCACTTACTTAAACAGGTATGGGGCTTTAAGTCTTAACAAATAACACAAAACAGCCGCCAGCAGTATCAATATTCCACTGCACTAGTTCCCAATTGTCATTATCATATTATTATGTTCTTATTATTAAAGCCACACTTGCCGTTGCCACAAAGAAAAAAATGGAAAAAGATTTTCAAATTTTAAGTTTCACAAGACAGCTAATGAAACTATTTCCCAAATCATACTTTTTCGCCATCATTCATATCAATAATTGATTTGATAAAGTTCAAAACACACAATAATTTTCTAATAAAATAGTTTTTACCCCAAATGGAAATTTCTTACTTCACGTCCGTTAGGCTACGAAAGAATCATCAGTAGGAAAATTACAGAAAACGGATTTCAATAAGAAAGATTATTTTGCATTTGAAGATAGGCATCAGACTTGATTGTCATTACTCAAGATGGACATTTCCAAATAAGTAACTATGAAGAAAATTAGATACAAGAACTGCATAGATATTTATCAAAAACAATCATAGAAATCTAAAAGGTGTGCACAATGTAGCAATATGAAAAGTCCATAAAATCGAGAAATTTAATGGAGACGAACCAGACAAGGTGCACTAACCATAGCCAAGAAGCACGGAGTTGAGAGACGCAAAGATTGCACAAGCCAAGACATATTTCCTGCTACTGCTTCCATTTTCTCGAAATGAAACAGAAACCCCTTCATCATCTGTTTCTTCTATTGTATCAAAATCCATATTTCTGTATTTTCTGAATCCCCCATTGGCAGTCCCATTTTCTTGGTGGTCCATATCTTTTGTGTCGTGCAAAAATTAATATCAAAATCAAACTTTCAAGAAAGAAAGGAAAACCAAGAAATGAGATTATTCTCTCGTCTCTTTCCCTCCTTCCAAAAGCATTCACATATAATAGAACAGAGGGACAGGGAGAGGAAAAGTTAATGGAGGAATTTCTTTACGCTAATAACATATGGGATTTTTCCTGATGAATATTTTCATGGTTTTTGCATATATATAGAGTGAAATAGATTTAGCGGGCGCTAGAACGGGACTCTATATAGAGAGAGAATCAGAGAAACAGGGGTGTGAATGGTCCGTTTGGTGCGACAAAAGAAATTTGTTTTTTTGTTCTTTTTTGTCTTTTTAAGTAAAGCGAGGCTTTGCAGCCTGGGCAAGAAATTGTGAGGTTCTTTCACCCAATTTTTTATTCCGCCAAAGCGAATTTTATTTATACAGTAAGCGTGCTTATATGGTTTTTTTTAGTGTTTGTTTGATTTTAATAATGCTAATCAAATTATAACGGGAATTTATAATAAAAGATGAAATTATTGTGGGCCTCAATATTTTGTATAAGTAGAAAAGAGTGACAGACATGCAACTCTGTAACGAAACTCGCCTTAGTTCGGTATGAGAACGGGCTCTTTCACAATTCTCTCTCTCTAACATTTTTTTTTAGTTAGTAAAAGCAAACATACGCTTAGAGTCTTAGACTTTACCCCAAATCATCACCAGCTGCTAGAATAGTATTACGTATCCGTTTAAATAACAACTAATATGACTTTAAATGATATGTGATGAATTTGATGAAGCACCAAATGTTTGGTGCTATTATGATACCATATAAAGAGTGAGGTATAGTAGTAGCTGCTGACGTGACTTGTGAGATGGTGATGTTCTCATATTAATTGTTGATATTATATCAAATCACCGTCTGGTGTCTAAATTCTATTATGATAAAGGATATTAAATGTTTGAATAAAAAACCTAATTGACTCGAACCTTGATCAAATATATTAGTAAAGGATACATTTGCTACTAAGACAAGCCCCCGTCCACTTATTATAAAAAAAAATTTTATTTTTTTACACATTTTATGAATTTAATTTTTTAAAAAAAATTATTTTGATCTAACTAATAGTAACAATCTTTTTCTATTTTGATGGCAAACTAATAATAATAATACTATTTCTATTTTGAACTGAATGATAGTACGTAATATCGTTCAATTATTTTGGTACGTAAAATTGTTCAAAAATGCCCGAGTGTCGGGTATGACTCATCTAACAGTATTATTACAGTTCATAAACAAAAGAATTACTAAGTATTACCAAGCAGGATCATTCCTAGAATCCAAATTCCAAAACCACACCTATGAATCGACTTTAACATGTCTGATCCTTTCATTGCAGTACGTTAGTTTATCAATTTATGTGTAACAAGAAAAAGATAATGGAACACTAGGAAAGAAAGAACAGCTGCAATTACATATGAATCTCCCAAGTTCAGCTGTACGATCCAATCCTTATACCCGTGTCCCTATTCTGAGCCAGCGATCCATCCTTGGCCTTCGAGTAGCTCACATGGTAAAGCTCGGAGACTATACCAGTGACGACAATGACGGCAGCACCAGCACCAAAGACTCCCTTTCTCAAGGTCTCACATGATGGAGGATGGTCTGATAAATAGGTTCTGTACTTTGTGTGGTAGGCATTTCTCACCGAGCCCACCAACAGGCACACCTCGGCAATGAAAAACGTAATCCTGCATTGTCGAGAAAACAATTGTAATTCAAGATTCATTGAATTTCCCTTCCCATCACGCCCATCACATATTATTATGCCACAACAAGAAACCAAGTCTTAATATCCAATGAATTTTAAGGTCAAAGAAACCAAGACTTAATACCAATGAATTGAAGGTCAGCTATGCGAATCATTTCCGCCAACCAAACTATCTCTCTGTTTGCTGTAGCTGTTTTTACTGTGAAATAATACAATTTGGAATCTCTACATGCAAGTATGTAATTCAGTAATCACATTACATTGTCAATCACTTTCACATAATATTTGTATGCAGTCTTATAAGTAGGAATATACTTGATGGAATATTCATACACGGCATAACACATAATTCTCCATATTTTGTCATATTGGAACATCCAAAGCACCTTAATTCTTAATAATCTCATCTCATGACCATCTTGTTCTCTACTAACCAAACGTTTGGTAGTTGGTACTGTAGAGCTTCTCATCCATATTATACACAAAGTAAATATTGAGAAGGATTAAAAATAAAAAGAAATAATTCAACGATGTGAAGTTATAAATCATATTGCAATTTACAAACTACCGAATGGAAATGAAGAAGTTACCAGCAAGAGATGAACAGGACGACAGCCCATGTCCTCGAACTGCCAGGTAGCAGAGCTCTTCCGCAGAATAAGCATCTACTTGCCACCATTATCAGGACCTGACTGGCCATAAGAAATAAAAATGAACCCACACCCAGGCCGGTTGCTATATCCGAATCATAAACACAGTATTTAGAGCTCCCATCTGAGGCAATACTAGCCTGCCAAAATGTAGTCACATAGTTGCAAGTGCAACAGATGCCCTAGATAAAAGAGCTGAACCCTTACTCCTTGTAGTTTTTACTTTGAACAAAGCATTTTCAACTCTCAGTATTTGTTCTAATTCCCATTTTTTTTTTTAAATACAAGTGGGAGATAGGGGAGGAGAGGGATGGGTGTTTAGTTCGAACCCGGTCTCCTACCAGGAAACTTGAGCATCCGACCATTGTAGTACAATTCGAACCACCAATACTTGTTCTAACAAGTAAGTCATTATAGTTAATTTTTGTTTTGGAAATAGCACAAGATATTCACTCTTAGTTTCCTGTTTGTGGCTTTTAAGTTAATATCACCTATCCCAGTGACCGACTTCCCTGGATTTTAAATAAAAACTATATGATTGAACTAATTATCAACTAATGTTGAAGATTATCCACACAGACAACGACAGACTATTAGTACAACTTACTGATGGTTATCCAAATAATGATTCTAGTTCAGGTCCCATTTTGAAATTGAACGATTAGAAAATATACATGCAAATGACACTAGGACCTTATATTATGTATGTGGAGGCCACCTTTAGAAGCAAGAAAACATTGTATATTAATATACGTGCTCACACGATCACCGAACACAGTTTTTCTGTTATTGTGACAAAATTCTGTGTATTACTAGGTTATATTGAAGGACATCAACTTGATACTTCGGCCTTAGTTGCAAAGGAGAAAAGGAATGAGCTACAAGTCAAATTTCAGAGCAAGAGGTCATTTGGTGAATTCAATGCAACACTTTATATCATGACTCCAAGTTTGATTTTCTAGTTTGTCAGAAGAAATACCTGATGTGCGACCCCCATCGGCACCGCAGCAAAAAAGGGAACCGAAACATGAAAGAAGTATTGCACAAAAACTCTTTTAAAATCAAATAGAAAAAGGCCTAGAACCTTGAGTATATGATCCAACAATCCCTCTGTTCCATGCAAGTTACTCCTAAAGATGTTATTATAGCAAAACCCAAGTAAATTATCAAAAATCCCACGAAAGGAACAAATATACGAGCATCATAAGAAAATTGGCACAATAAACTCTTACAATCAAATGAACCCAAAAAAAAAAAAAATCATTTCAAGAACATGAATAAAGGGGAAAATTAGAGAAATTGAAAGGAAATTCAGCAGAGACTTACAGAAGCTCTCCTCTGTTCAGCTAAAACAGCAAGTGCAAAAGCAATCAAATCAAAGACAAAAACCACAATCAACACCAAAGCTGATGCCATCCCAACTTTCCCTGCACTTCTCTCTTATTCAAAATCCCTGAAAAAAAAATAAAATAAAATAAACAAGACAAACAGAGAAAGGAACGGAAAGGGGAAAAAAACCTTTACAAACTAACGTAAGAAGCAAAAGAGAAGATGAAATTCCCGGTTGTAAAAATTTCTGGGCGCATCAAGAAATTGAAGTGATCAAAATATAGCACTCACTAGAGTAGTGAGTGCTCACAGCTCACCCAAAGATTCTTGCTTGCAGATGCCCTTATGAAGTGCAGAAAAATATTCAAATCCAGATTGAGAGGTGCCGTTTCACTTTATTCCAAGTAGCGTAAACCTGTTTCTTTTCTTTTCTTTTCGTCATGGAATATGAATGTGGATGGGCACGAGAGCGATAAGCTCACAAGTGTAACTGAACAAGTAATTGCTATTAAAGAGCCATCTACCCGCGCCGCACACAATCCCTCGCATCCGAAGGTCAGGTGTCAACTCACCAGTCACCACTCACAATATGATTACGACACTTTCCACCTATTATAATGCACGCCTGACGAGATGTTATTATATACAAAAACTTTCACAGTTCTAAAGTATTAAAAAAATTTTACCGTATATTTCAGTATTGGGTAAATTTCACAAACGGTCCCCTACCTTCGCAAAAAACAACAATTTCATCTTTAACATTTTTTAAACATAGAGGTCTCTAAATTTTCAAAAATATGTCAAAAAATCCCTACATACTATTTTTTTCAAATTAAAAAAAAAAGAATACAATTTTTAAAAATTTATTTTGATCGCTCTACTACTTTCTCTTTCATGTATTTATACATATTCATCTATGTATTGTTTTCTCATCTACCCAATTAACACAAGTTATATATACACATTGATTAATATATTATCTTTTCCATTCACTTACCTATCACCACCACCAGTGACATGTAATGAACTTTTCGAAATTTAAACCTAAATAGGAAATGATAATTGAGATATGATTGATATTCAAGTCATAAAAATGGAAACGATTAAAAAATGCATGGAAATTTCTTGCAAAAAAATTGAAAATTTGAATTATTAGTTAAAAAAAAAGGTCAAAAAGAAGACACCTTTTGTTGGTAAATTGAATGTTTAAATCAATGTATATGTATGACTCCTGTAAAGTGGATGGATGAATATGTATATAAGTGTGTGAAAGAGCAAATGGTAGAAAGATCAAAATGAATTTTTAAAATTTGTGTACTTATTTTTTAAATTTAAATAAATGGTAAAATTATATTTATAGAAAAAGTGAATAATGAAAATTGAAAAAAAAAAAAGGTATGGAGGGACTTTTTGTGTATATTTTTTGAAAGGTCCACCTACAAGTTCAGAAAAAAAAAACAAAAATTAGAGATGAAATTGTTACTTTTGCAAAAGATGGGGACTTTTTGTGAAATTTACCCTTCAGTATTTCTTTTCTAAAACCAATAGAAACAATCTCATGATAGAGCGAAATGAAAAATGGACATGCAAAATATTGAATCAAGTCATAAAATTGGTTTTAAAATAAAGATCGTTTGGTTTTAGAAAAATTTCAACG
>CAVNYN010268881.1:0-11659 GCA_963692815.1 Nyctanthes arbor-tristis
CACACCAAAAATTAAAAAGAAAAAGAAAAGTAAACAATACATTATACATTTAACATTCCACAATCCACACAGCCACACCTAATTACCTAAAACATTAATATAAAAATATAGCCCAAATCTCAATGACTAATCATAAAATCTATTAGGGCAAAATTACTCTAAAAATAAGGGCTAAAATGAATAAATGATAGTCTTCAATCTTCATTTACTAATTTTACTTATAAAGTCCAATTTTAGCAAGTACTCTAAAATCTAAATTAGGGCAAAACAAAATTCATTTAGAAATTAGGGCTAGAATAATACCTTGTTAAAGCTAAAATCTAGATGAATTGATGAACACCTCCACCGCCCACCGACCACCGCAACACCGCCCAATCGCCGAATCGCCGGCGCTCCTTGGTTTCAGTCCGAAAATGCACGGCAGCAGCCCCAGACCAGACCCCAGTTCGCCCTCTGACCTCTATTCTGCTTGATTGCTTCTGCTTTCTGCTTGTCTGGACTGCCTTCCCGAGTCCCGACTCCCTTATTCCCCTATTCGGCTGCCTCTTTTCAGCCCCTTTTTTTTTTTGCTGAAGCCCAAAACACCAAGGCCTAGTTGTCCCCCAAGCCCAATTTATAATCCACCTGGGCCGGGTGTAAAAAAAATGTTTTTTAATATACATCAGCAGTTGGGCCGAGAGAGGCCTGGGCCGGGGCCCAATAAAGCCCCCTGTTTCCGCCACTGAGATAAATAGTAATAATAAATGCTATAAATATATATACCTCTCATAAATATAAGAATGTAGCAAAACTCCCCAACCTCCTGTCCGTGTTCAAATCAGTCTCTATCTTTGATACTAACCCCTTAATAATTTGTTAGGATTATTATTGTGTCACGGACTCTTTCTTTTGTTAGTATTATTATTTAATTTAATTTATTTATTTATTATAGTAAAGTGAGGATAATAGAGAAAAAATGGTAACTAGAATCCTAATCTAGCGTGTGTGTTGCATGTAAAGTGTCTTTTGTATTAGAACTAGAACAATTACAAGGATATTGTCCCAGAATTTATTAATTGCATGTATGAAAAATTGGTTTTTAACAAGTAAATGGGACCCCAATTTACCAAAATAATCCCAAACCTTTTGATGTTGCAAAGTTGTTTTGTCTACTCCACCGTTAAATTCATCCATTTAAGAATAAAAGTCAATTATTCATTTTCTAGCATAATATGACACAAAATTGCCCATTCACATGGTATCATATTCTTACCTAATATTATAATTAAATACGTTAATTTATACTTTTTTCTGTCAACCTCTTTTTATATTATACGACTAACAATTCTTTTTTCTTTTATATACACAAGACTTGCAAAATTTCTTGTCAAATAGTTTGAAATTTCCATTTTCGTATTATCCTTTTAACCTTCTCGAATACATCATCATTTCGTAATTAATTAAATAAATAATTGTCATATAAATAATACATATATATTGTCATAGATAATCCAATTTCCAACTCAACCACTCTTACAGCGCCAGCTGGTCCCATTGGCCTCCACGTGTCCCCATCACCCTCCCCATGGTCCAACTCTAACTCCAATTATTAGCCCCTTCAATCAATCATTATTCCCCACATTTCACAAAAAATGGCTCTCTCCTCTCTTCCTTCAATCCCCCCCCAAACCCCCATTTCCTTAACCCCCAATCTCATCCCCTCCCTTCTACCTATAATGCATGTCTTCTCACCTGTAAAACCCTAATTCTGTGATATAGGGAATTATATGCATGTTGCTGTTGTGATGGCGATTGTGACCGGGGATAGGTACTTGGAATCTTTGGTGAAATTCGTGGAGAACAATGCTGAAAGGTTGATTGAAGGAACCCTTGTCTTGAAATTGAACCCCGTGGGTCTACGGTACGTGCAATCGCGGCTTGAGGCTTTGGAAGAGTTGGAAAGTTTGTTGGCTGGTGCTCCTGTGGATTATCTGCGAGCGTATGTTTCTGATTTGGGTGACCATCGGGCGCTGGAGCAGCTTCGGAGGATTCTGCGGTTGTTGCCCTCTTTGAAGGTTGTTTCTGTGTTGCCCCCGCCTGGGAGAGATCCTACGCCGCTGTCTTTGTTGCCGTTTGGGAGGTTGAAGATTCTTGAGCTCCGAGGATGTAATCTTTCGGCCTCAGCTGCTAGGGGATTACTTGAATTAAGACATACTTTGGAGAAATTGATTTGCCACAAGTCTACTGTGAGTTTCCTTGTTTTCTTTTTTTCCTTTTTTCTTTTCTTTTTTGGTCTTCCTTTCGGGTGGCAGATTTGGTTTAGGCTATTCTTGTAAACAAGGGAAACTTTTTTTAGTATGAAAACAGAACAATTTCAATTTATTGTAATTTTATGCTGTTTCAAGTACTGCAATTAATGAATGTTGGTAATTGTTCTTTAAATTGGATTAGGATGCACTGAGACACTTATTCGCGAGTAGAATTGTGGAGATAAAGACTTCGCCACAGTGGAACCGTTTGTCATTCGTTTCATGCGCATGTAATGGGTTGATGCTTATGGATGAGTCTTTGCAGCTCCTACCAGCTGTTGAAGTTCTTGATCTTAGCAGGAACAAGTTTGCCAAGGTGGATAATCTCCGGAAGTGCACAAAGTTGAAGCACCTAGATCTTGGGTTTAATAACCTGAGAAGTATTGCATCTTTCAGTGAGGTAAGTGATTCAAGATAAATTGCAAGAGAGAGAATGCTTGTAGTAGTTCTAGCTTGAAGGCATCTCCTTTTGTGTTCCTGACATGTTCATAATTTCGCGGTGGATGCTCTCTTTATATTTCATTGGAGATCTTAACCATCAAAATTGGATACATTGGTAATGAGTAATCTGCCTAGCTATTTGTTGAGAGATAAGATACGTGATCATCTATACTTCAGTATTGAGTTTAGGTTCACATCATCATCTTTAATTCACTTGTTGGGTAAACTTTGTTTCAAATTCCAGGAAAGACACCTCACTCACATAATCTCTCTCTCTCTCTCTCTCTATATATATATATATATATATATACACACGCGCGCGCATGTACGTGTATGAG
Organism: Nyctanthes arbor-tristis; assembly: GCA_963692815.1. NCBI lineage: Eukaryota > Viridiplantae > Streptophyta > Magnoliopsida > Lamiales > Oleaceae > Nyctanthes > Nyctanthes arbor-tristis. The sequence continues at coordinate 3,068 of CAVNYN010268881.1, forward strand.
ATTATGAGGTGGGAGAACAGAAATTCTTACAAGGACAAAGATCCATAACACAAAAATTTAATTCTCATCAAGTATATTCTGATGATACCCAACCAATATTCTCTCTGAGGGCCTCACATTAGCTGATTTACATTGAACATATTACTAAGGTGGATGTCAGTTACTAATAGCAGACTTTTATGCAATTAACTTAATTAATCATCAATCTCTTAATAGTCTGTCAAGAATAACAGTCTGCTAACACTTTCATTGATGAATAAGTTGCTTCATTTACCTTACTTAATTCATATTAATCTGTTGCTTACGGTACCATTTAGGAAAATTGTTTTGACCCACTTCAGTTGTTGGTTTATGCAGGTTTCATGTCAAATTGTGAAGCTCGTTCTGAGGAACAATGCTTTAACCACATTGCGTGGGATTGAAAATTTGAAGTCACTTGAAGGGATTGATCTTTCTTTCAATGTAATTTCAAACTTCTCTGAGATAGAGATTCTTGCCGGTATTCCATCTCTTCAGAGCTTATGGTTGGAAGGAAATCCTCTTTGTTGTGCAAGATGGTACCGCGCCCAAGTTTTTAGCCTTTTTCCTTATCCAGACAAAGTAAGCTATCATATATAAGTTGATTCTCACCCCGCCCCATTCTTTTTTCTTGCCTCTTAGTTCTGCTGCCAACTCATGTAAAATAATTTACATTTCCAATATCATTGCATATACTTCAGCTTAAGGTGGACGAGAAGAGAATGTCTCCGAAAGAGTTTTGGAAACGGCAAATTATAGTGGCTAGCCAGCAGAAGCGGCCCGCTAGCTTTGGATTCTATACGCCAGCCAGAGGTGACACAGAAATGGAGGGGACTATCAACACAAACCGGGTAGGAAACTATTTTATGCTAGCCAGCCTCTCATTTATACAATAAATTTCCTTTTATAATTATTTTGTGAAATATTTATTTATTTATTTTGAATGGAAGTATTTATTTCGTTGATCCTTTAGTTTTTCTCAATTTTGGATTGTACGCTTTGCAGAGGAAGATTTCTCGTCTTGCCAGTATTGAGAGTGAAGAGCAAAGCACATTTATAGGTTCAGACCAAGATTCAGTATCTTGTGACACTGAGATTCCAACTAAAGAAGAGAATGACATTACAGTTGATGAATATGAAATAACAGATTTTATGAAGAGAATTGAATCTATGAAGAAAGAACGGTCTCTTTTATGGTTGCAGGAATTCAAAGAATGGATGAATCAATCTCCTGACAATTTTGTCAATAATAACAATTGTAGGTCTGGTAATGGAATCTTAACTAATAATGGGGAGATCCATATAAAAAGTGAGGTGAAAGATGAGGATCTTGGAGAGAGCTCAAGATATATCTCTGACTCTGTCCAGCTTTCCGGGGATGAAAGTAGTACAGTCTTTCTAGAATCTGAAACCTCCTTTGTGGATACCTCGACAGTTGTTGGTGCTCAACGGTATTTTGATCGAATTGGTGAAATAGCTTCAAAGTTTTTCATGGGGCATACAAGTGGGGATGGATCTGGTGTCAAAAGTGTGGGTATGAATCAGGAAAGTGCATTGTTCTTAATTGACAAAAACTTGTATTCAGATGCTAGAAACTTGAATCTACTTGGGAGTTCTAGAGGTAAAAATGTGAGTGCCAAAAATGTATATGTCCCTTCAATAGCAATTGAAGATATCATGGAATCTCGTTTTTCATCTGCTGTTCCAGGATCTCCCCCTCATTACCGAGCAGATATTTTGCATCGACGCCACAACCTAGAAGAAGAATTTCTTCAGCTATCCGCAGACTCCTTCTCAGTGGCATCTTCTGATAGCAATACGAGTTGTAGTGATGATGATTCTGCAGAACTTTGTTCTTCCATAAATCAAGTTGGTCAATCTACAATTCCCCATTTATCTGGAAGCAGGGTGAATGGCTCCTTTTCTGCTTCTCAGTCGGGTGATGCCAACCATGACAAAAGGTCCGAACAGTGGCAAAATGGGATTCACACTTCAAGGCCAGTTGGAGAAGGAAATTCAAATGATTTTGAAGTTAGAGAGTTGGAAAGGTCCTCAGACATGTGTAGCAACTTTTCTGATGGTGCACATGATGGTGAAATTGTACGCTTTGTGAAAGAGGAAGCTGATTGGTTGGAGAAGAAAAAATTCAGAAGGAAACCCAAAAAGAGAATGATTTCATTACCAGAGGAGGAGTCTGTCCATGGTGATTCTGACTCATTTAAGAAGTCCAATGGCAATGTGGACAAATGTAAATATGATATGGGACATGAAAAAGGAACCTGTGGCGCTATTACTTGCAGAGGCCCTTTTCTGAAAATTCCTGTCAGAGCACAATGGATTACTACGGGGGGCACCAAAATGGGATTGCTACATCAAATAGTGGGAAAAATGATGTTATCGAGAACTATTTTAATTTGAATATAGCAGATTCTGGGTCGTGTGAAACTTGCACACAGTATACATGTTGCAACTGTCTATTCCAGGAAAATTTGAATAATTGTGAAAGGTAAATGCTTAGCAGATAGATAGTCAGAGATTTAAACTTTCTGTTGCTTATATGAGCTCGTCATATATAGCATGCTTAAATGGTTACCATTCTAGCTGTTTATGTTTAGATTCTTTCTAAGTAGAACTAAAGTTTTGAGGTTGGTTGGAGTTAAAGGCTATGTAATGAACCCTTGGCTTTTATTTAACCTTTTTATTCATTTTATTATTCTTTTATCTGTTTCAACTGTGAAAACTCCAATTATTGCTAAAGAGTATATTTCGTGAAAGCTCTACTTGTGAAGATCGATCAAGTGCAATCAGATCACCTGCAAAGAAAGCATGTAATTGATGATAGAATTAAGAAATTCATCTTCAGTGTTAACAGACTATGTTTCTTTACCTGTATGCATTGGTACTTTGTCATAAATCGTGAACTATAGTCTTTAGTTTATGTAATAAATTTTGTATATTTCGACTTTTTCTCTAACTGTACACTTGCAGGGATGTGGCTGTGGTAAGGAGCAGTCAAGACAAGTTGTATGTATTAATCATTACCAAGGCATGTGATGGGTCAGGTTAGCTTTGTTGTGGTATGAGCTATTTGCATTTATTTTGATGTTTCTTCTTTTAAATATTTCATGTTTCAAGTAAATTCTGATTATGTCGTTTTTTTTATTTGATAAACTTATAGAAACAAGCTTAGAGCTGGTCCGTTATCACGGGGTGGGAGATGTAAAAGAGGTCTATGTTGGATTAGGACTTCAAGTTGTAAGGTTGGCAGTGTTCATCCCCTTAGTGCCTGTCTGTTTGTTAGATTTAACTGGCTGCATTGTTTTGCATTTGTTAGGGTGTGCTTTGGCGGCAACATAGAATACCTGTTTATAACCAGGTGTATAGAGAGATCGAGAGAATTGTTTGCGGTATTGGACATCATTGATACACATGGGATCAAGGATTCTTGTTCGCTGATAAGGTGATTTTTTTATATTTATTTATTATTATTTTTTTTGAACTCTTGAAATTGTGATTATCTTGTTCTGGCGGATTGTGTGATGTCTTCTATGATTTGATTCGATTATGGAAATTTGCATTGCAGCTTGGAGCAGATCCAGTTAGATATTTTAGAGCATATTTTTGGGTGTTCAAACATAAACATATTTCTGTACTCAACGGTGCTATTTTGGCAGAACAACTTGAAAGGTACAAGATGTGAATATACTCTCTGATTTCCCTTGATATTCTTTTTCTTTTTGCCTTTTTTCTGGATTTGCCTTAATAAATGTGCCAGGGTAAAAGTACTATTGGCAGATCAAACTTGAGGACATGATAAGTTAGTCAAATTAGAAAAATAAGACTAGTTTGACATAATTTTTGTTTATCCAATAGAGAGAGTCATTGATAAAAAACTTCTTTACTAGAGATAAATGTATTAGAAGATGAGATGGTCATGGTGCTTTCTCCCCTTGTGAGATAAACAGGCTTTGGTTGTGGGCTTTGCAGGCATGCGGGGCCCTTGGAGTCACCCCATGTCCTTGTTGGTTGGATGCTCTAATCTACTTAGATATCCACCTGTGGTTTTCCCCATGGAGTTTTAGGGTGGTAAATGCTCAAAATACATGTACCCTTGTATATGTATATATTGGGATTATTATGAAAGGTCCTATCTTGCTTGATGTTCTTATAATCAACTATTTTCTGGAATCAATACATCCGTTTGTTTGATTTTTTTAGATTATGTCCCTGGAATTGTGTTTCAGGATGGTCTTTCGAATTGATTCTCCAATATCTTTAGTAATCATCCCAGTTTTATTTCTAAACGTTGATGTTAGTATCATCCATAACGAGTCCGTGTGTAATCCTGATGGTTTACACGTGGATGCTCTTTTTAATTTTGGGATAAGACAATGTGGATGATAGATTATTATTTTGTTCTCAACCTTCGTTCATGTACGGATACACCTTATTTAAGGATGAACCAGTTAACTGCTATGCAAGTTATGGTATATTAGGATATGGCTTTTTCTTTTTCCTTTTTCTTCTTTTGTTCCCCCCAATTTCATAGCTGCTCATCACGTGGGGATGGAGGATGAACTGCTTCCTGCTTTGGCGATTATTATATTCTCTGATGCACTGCTTTTCTTCATTTGCATTGACTTGTCCAGACCATACGTGGCTTTCAAGGTCGCTTTTCATTCTTGAAGGGCATTTGGTTGTATGTTCTGAGGACCTTGTACATTTTGGATCTACTGAGCTTGCATCTTCTAATTATTTTTCGCTGGATTCAAGTTGTTCCATCGTACATGTCACAGAGATGGTAATATTTTCTGATCCTTCATTTACTGTAGCACTAATTTCTTTCCATGCGTTACCATATTCTTTTGCTTAGGCATTAATTTTGAACCATCTAGGCACTCTTGACAGACTAGGCAAAATTTTTTATAGTTCCTGTTCCATTTAGATCTAGTATACTCTTCCTTACCTTTCTTTTTTACCCCCTTTCTCTTTATTTTTTTGGTGAGAGACACATTTCACCATGGCTTAAGAAAGTCAACTTGTTCCAAAAATGTTTCACTTTTCTATATTTAGCGTTTCCTTCTTAAACCTGTCGAGCTTTTGTAAATATGATTTTGGATACTTGTTACCGTATAGGGTCCTTCTCGACCTTCAATACTCATTGACTCATTTGAGTTCCTCGCTTATGGTGTAACTGATCAAAGAAAATTTGCTTTTTACTTCTTCTAGATCATCGATCCTGTCGATAGATTATGTGTGACCCTGGCTCTTGATTGTGCATCGGAGTTCCATACTTCACATAAAGAATGTGGTATAAAGGATGCTCGGGTGACACAGAAAAATCTGGTCTCAGGTCCTCTAATGTGGAAGATAAAGTGGTTTTCGGATGAGAGTCTATTCAAATTTGTAGCATTACTGAACGCCATCCGTGCTCAGGAAGCTTTGTCTCCCTTACTTGTAAGATAAAAATCGTGATTAAAAGAGGGATTTCAGTTTTAGAATCATAGTTATTTAATTCTTTTGGTGTGGGATGCCTCCATTTCTGGTTGTGTTTTGCAAAGTTTCACAGTTCGTATTCATTGATTTGTTCATGGGAAAATGTATAGTGTTCACTGTACAGTGTAGCTGATTCATTAATGATTGACCGTGCATTTTAAAACGCTACTAAAAAGTACTACCTCTATGTGATTGCTTACAAAAGATGACACGGTAGCTTGTACAACTACCATTTTATTGACGTTTGTGCCACTGGTTTTTTTTTTTCATAAACAGTTTCGAGAACGTTGGTGTACATGTATTATTACTCATTAAACCTCATGTAATTCACAAACCTGACTAGCGTCTAGGGTACGTTAATCAGCTTGCTGATGTCAGTTGATGCTTTCTGAATCAAACCTTTTGCAGAAGAAAATTACATCGATGATCATAGATATTTTTCACTTGCTCAGGTCAAACACGAACTAGAGAGGTGGATTAGCATCCAATAAAAATCCAAAACTGACAGTGCTAAAGAATGCTGGAATGTCAGCTATAACTCCTGAAAGTGATCACAATTCAACAATAAGCTCTTCTTCATTTGAAACCAGAGCCAAATGGAGTTGCCACATTTAAACCATATGCCCTTTCTGCTATTGAATAACCAAACTTGAGATAACGCAACAAGAGAGAGATAGCTATACCAGGCCAATTGTCTTGGGTGCAAGTGGAAGTGTAAAATGTGGAATAAACTCCTGTTCATGGATTAACTTCTTGCTGTAATTTCACAGAGAAATTAGTGCACCATTGGGAAGTAGTTCTATCGCCTGCTCTTTTTGGTTTTGAGTCTCTTGATAGCCATAAACGTTACTGCAGCTGACAAAGAATACCTACACAAACGAAAATGGTCTCAATTAACAAAGATGCCAAGACCCTCAACTACCATATAGAATCAGCATTTCTACAACTATTTGACGGCAGTTAATCTTCACTAGCCAATTGAGGAAAAAATCTGAATGCCTTGATGAATAATATACTTGGTGGGATATGGAAAAGCCATCTAATATTAATATGGAAACCACAAGACAAATATTAGGACGTTGTATCCAACAGATCGAGAAAGATTAGTCTGGAAAGATATGAGTGCATAATAATATTACATGCCCATATATTTAGGGAAAAGGGCAAAATGTAAAGTATAGAGAAATTACCATGTCAATGTATAGTTCAAATGGTCCTGTGGCATTACTGAACTTCGAATGAGAGTATTAGCATCCTTCGGAATGGGGTACGGACTGCTGGGATTGACATTGTCATTAATATCTTCAATGTAGAGTGTGTTCACTGGAAGACCACAAGCAGAAGCAATTGCAGGCACATCAACATAAAACCACTGAGAGGTACTGGGATCATTTGCAGGGACAAATATGCTTGGCTTCTCACTGCCACGTACAACTCCAACAACTTCTACAGAATTAATAGCTGGGGAGTGCTCCTGAAAAATCCAATATAACAAAACAAATCACAATCTTGGTTTAGGATTAAATATTGATAAAGACGTCCTAGAACTTGTGACACCTTGACAATGCTTGGTTTTTGGGACCAAATACCACCAAGAGCTCTTTGCACTCTCTTGAAGTGGGGTGGATGCTCTCATTGACAGTTCATCATCTTCTGAAACTTTTAATACCTTGTCTCTCCAACTCCGGGGAACCCATCCTCTATTGACCAATATTGGCATCTGCAAACTGTAAGACTTTTAATATCACCATGAGAAAACATCCAGCATGACGCTTAATCCATACATTAAAAAACATACCATAATGTCAGAACCTAGAATTAAAAGAAGTGTTTTTAACATGAGTAAAATAGATCTAATTAGGAGAGCATGATTGAGCATCTTCCTTCATAAATATTGAGGATACACAAATCAAATGGAGGTTTTACATTGCTCATTTGTTCATTGACAGACATGACCATCTCCATCAGATGCTCGGTTTCTCTCATTTTAAACCAGTTCAGTACTGAATTTTTAAAGTTTGCTTTACCGTATTCTCATTTCTCACCACCAAACATTCTCCATAGCTATTTTCTCTCACATTTTTTATTTTCCAATAACTTTTCTTTACTTCCTAGCCATTCTTCAAGAGATCAATTTTCGCAAAATCACTTCTTAAGAAATCAATCCTTAAGGCCCCTTAACTCCTTAAAGCATCTCCAGCAGGCCCTCTATTTTAAAAGAGCATATTCTACATTTTAAAGAGTAAAGATTTTGACAATCTCCAACAAACTCTTTAATAGCTAATAGAATCAAATGCGGTTTTCTTAAACCCAGAAAATTGTACTGGATCTTGTAGACATTAAATTATAGAGAGTGAACTTGGCTCTCCAAACCCACTCTTTATTTTGAAAAGTCAATTTAAAGAGTCTAGAGTCTCTTGGAGCACATTTTTAAGCATTTACTCTCCAAAATAAAGAGAATCTTATGTTTAAAGGGTCTCTTAAAGATACCCTTAGATCTCTAGTGATACAAAGTTTTAGTGAGAATTCAGTCCAAACAATACATATCCATATAAGCTCATGAACGGGTCAGCTTCTGTGATCTTACCTCTCCGCAGCATCAGGTATTGGTAGAAGGGGGGTAATGAGGTAGTATCCATTTTCAGTTACTCCAGAGATGCTTCTCGAACGTGGCCCCACATAAATAGATTTCTTCTCATCAAAAACTCCCCTACATTTCACTCTTCGGAACTCCAGAGAGTCCAAGTTACCACTAGAAGGTGAAATCTCATTACCCTTTAGTGGTTCCAGTCCTAATCTATTCTGCCTATACTCCAACATCTTTATCTGCACAAAAAAGGGGGGAAATATTGGTAGTGAAACTCCGAGATTAACTTCGCAGGACCAGTTTGGGAACATTAATGTTATTGCTTTTGCATCTTAAAAGTTGAACGAAGAAACACACCACATCATCCAAGGGTAACATAAACAGGCAAAACAATGAATTTGCGGGGGGGGGGGGGGGGGGGGGGGGGGGGGGGGGGGGGGGGGGGGGGGGGGGGGGGGGGGGGGGGGGGGGGGGGGGGGGGGGGGGGGGGG
>CAVNYN010268881.1:15893-57998 GCA_963692815.1 Nyctanthes arbor-tristis
CCCCCCCCCCCCCCCCCCCCCCCCCCCCCCCCCCCCCCCCCCCCCCCCCCCCCCCCCCCCCCCCCCCCCCCCCCCCCCCCCCCCCCCCCCCCCCCCCCCCCCCCCCCCCCCCCCCCCCCCCCCCCCCCCCCCCCCCCCCCCCCCCCCCCCCCCCCCCCCCCAATTTTGAGCTTCTTTCCACTGGGATAAGTAGTTCATAGAGTGTTGGACTAGTTTAGTAGGGAGGAAAGCCTTAGGTATGGAATGCCACATAGTTCCATACCACTGCTCCCTTTTTATGTATATAGATTTTTTAATTTCTTCAGAAGTAATTCGCAAGATCATGCATAAAATTATTATTGCCGACCGTAAGGGAAGCTTTTCTCCCTTACCCAAAAATATACTGAATCGTTGTCTATCCGTCATCTTTCCTTCTTCTTCCTTCTCCTCTTTTTTCATTGCAATACCTTTCTTTACCTCTTTCAACATTTCACTCTTACAGTCGAATTCACCACATAGCATTATACTAGTAGCATATATCTAAATTGGATTAGCGATTCAAAGATGTTTAATATAATCTTGGGACGAATCAAGATTTTATAAATATTAGTGAGAACATTATTTTCAACAAAATATAATTCTCATGACATGGTGCTTTTATATACTATAGACATTATACATTGATAAATTCATTTTTTTAACCAGTGATATTACATAGACTGATAGAGACAATAATCAAATCTAGTCATTATCCATAGAAGAAACAAATTCCAGTAATGAAATCCAAAATAGATGCGTTCACGAAACTCTTCCTCAAGTTCTTCTAGAGAATTTATGGATCGCCCTCTGTGATATCAATATAATGAAGTATTCTTAAAAGTTCGTCAAAACACTCATGTAGCACAATTCCGTCGGTAATCATAGACGGTAGCATAACTACCTGCCGTCTATAATCACGGACGGTCATTATTTTGCCGTCAGTTATTACGCGAAGGTGATGTGCCGTTGGTAACTACCAATGAATTACATGACTGTTGGTAATTTCCGATGGCCTTTGCTTTTGTCGGTACTTACAAACGTTTTTAGGTTGGCCGTTGGTAATTGCTGACAAATTTCCGGCAATCGAAACTTTGCTGACTAACTTTTCTAGTAGTGGCCGACTTACCATATCAAAAATTCTTCAAATCTCTCATACAATGCACTGCAATCACAGAATTTATTCTCATCCATAATTTATTCCCCTGCCCAACCACTAAAATTTTTGAAGTGAAGTTGAAGATCCCGCCTAAATAAACTGAAGTAAGCAGATAAAAGAACCCAAGTTTTTTGCAAACCACACGTGAAGATTGGTATAAACAACTTCACCATTAAGAGGATGAAGTCTAACTTGGGTAAATGGATAAACTCCATGTTCCTTGACATAAACATAATACATCTTCCTCTTGAATTCATCCCATTTCATGTTAATTGGGTACAGCTCCACCTCAACATAATAATTTGAGTTACAATAGATGTAGTTTGTGTCATAGCCCAACCAGGGCCAGAGAACGTTAGGCAATGTGTCTTCAATTATAGCTTGCCTCCATGGATAAGAAGAAATCAATTCCCTGGCAAAGGTATAGTATCCATCAACCAAGTTCAGTTAACTGCCTATGATGTTCATCAAGATCATAGACACTTATTGGGCCATAATCTGCACCCTTCTCACTTTGTCCATCGGAGTCTCCTTCCCCTTCACTATAACCAGAGCTAGATGCAGGACTAGAACCACAGCTAGATCAAGAACGAAAACTAGACCTATATATCTTATGCGATAAAGCAGTCACTAACTCATCAATTTGAATATGATTTCTTAATGATTAAACCAAACACAGATGAATTACAGAGAGGAATGCTGCAATATCTTTGTTTACCTCTTTCAACATTTCAGTCTTACTATCGAATTCACCATATAGCAGTATACTAGTAGTATATATATCTAAGTTGGATTAGTGATTCAAAGATGTTTAATATAATCTTGGGACGAATCATGATTTTCTAAATATTAGTGAGAACATTATTTTCAACAAAATATAATTCTCACGACATTGTGCTTTTATATACTATAGACGTTATAGATTGATAAGTACATTTTTAAGCCAGTGATATTACATAGACTGATAGACACAGTAATCAAATCTAGTCATTATCCATAGAAGAAACAAATTCCAGTAATGAAATCCAAAATAGATGCATTCACGAAACTCTTCCTCAAGTTCTTGTAGAGAATTTATGGATCGCCCTGTATGATGTCAATATAATGAAGTTTTCTTAAAAGTTCCTCAAAACGCCCCATAGCACAATTCCGTCGGTAATCACAGACAGTAGCACAATTACCTGCCGTCTATAATCACTGACGGTTATTATTTTGTTGTCGGTTGTTACGCGAAGGTGATGTGCCGTTGGTAACTATCGATGAATTACAAGGCTGTCGGTAATTTCTGATGGCCTTTGCTTTCGTCGGTACTTACAGACGTATTTAGGTTCGCCGTTGATAAATGCTGACGAATTTCCAGCAATCGAAACTTTGCCGTTGTTAATCGCCTGTTTTCTAGTGGTGGCCAACAAACCATATAAAAAATTCTTCAAATGTCTCATACAACGCACCGCAATCATAGAATTTAATGTCATCCATAATTTATTCCCCTACCCAACCACTAAAATTTTTGAAGAGATCGGAAGAGCCCTTCTAAATAAACTGAAGTAAGCAGGACCCAAGTTTTTTGCAAACCTCGCGTGAAGATTGGTATAAACAACTTCACCATTAAGATGATGAAGTCTAACTTAGGTAAATGGATTAACTCCATGTTCCCTAACATAAACATAATCCAGCTTCCTCTTGAACTCATCCAAACTCATCTTACTGGGTATAGCTCCTCCTCCACATAATAATTTGAGTTACAATAGATGTTATTTTTGTCATAGCCCAACCTGGGCCAGAGAACATTATGGACTGCGTCTTTAGTTATAGCTTGCCCCTACAGATAAGAAGAAATCAAGTCCCTCGCAAAGGTATAGTGTCCATCAACCAAGTTTTGTTATCTGCCTATGTTCATCGAGATTATAGACATGTATTGGGCCATAATCTGCACCCTTTTTGCTTGATCCATCGGAGCCTCCTTCCCCTTCACTAGAACCAAAGCTAGATGCAAGACTAGAACTAGAGCTAGATCGAGAACGACAACTGGACCCATATATCTTCTGAGATAAAACAGTCACCTCATCAATTTAAATATGATTTCTTAATGATTAATCCAAACACAGACGAAACAGAGAGGAATGTTGCAAAGTCAACCCAAATATAGACGAAACATAACCAACTCAATTAAGCTTCCAGAGATGTTCTCTAAGAACTCAAAAGCCTGAAGTCAACATAACAAACTTCACCATTATTTAGTCATTTCAAGAAAGCAATCCTAGAAAACAGAAGGCATAGTACAGAAAACATGAGAAACATGAAATACAAATAACTACATTTTTTTTTTTTTATACCATTCAGATGATGGTATCGTTGATAGCAAATTGGTAATGGGGTAAGTACATTATCATAAAAAATGTTATAGGAGCTAATAATTCTATGCTTTCAAGTATTGTATAATATTTTGATTTTAAAATTTTCGTTGTTAGAACTTCCAAAATTTTTTTAATAAATACAAAAGTAATATCTCTATAAAATAGAACTACATATTTTGCTATATTAGAAGTACAAAAACAAAATTTTTTGAACATATATCCATTCTTAAGAATATGAGGTGATAATCAAACAAAGATCTCGAGAAAAAAAATGGTAAAAATAGTTAGGGACGTAAATATTACAAATAATAAAGATTGGGGGTTCTTCACTCCAATAAAAATGTAGTGTGGATATCACAAAATGAAGTGTATATATTTTCCCAAAAAGAAATATAATTAACAATATGTCAATAAACTTATTTCAAGATCCATGAGCAAAAATACAACTGCCTTCACAAATAATGAATAAACAGGAGACCCAGCGCTTACGCGATTATGGCATCATTTTTTATCATATATTTTAATCTGATAATTTAATTAACAATTAATTATTAATTATTATGAATTAAGCGATTGCAAAAAAAAATATTATTAATTAAGCGAATAACACTTATATATGACTAACAAAAAAGAACATGTAAACCAAGGATAAAATTATATGTTTTAAATTTTAAATTCAAAAATTTACGGATAGATATCAAAGACATGATCTATAGAAAATTACGTGAAAGTTTAAAACACGACCTTCAGATAATGTTTATATAATAAATTTAATATATTAAATAATTCAACAACCACAAATAGAATTAAAAATAAAAAAAATACCCCCTAAAAAATAGATGCAAACATGCAACTATAAAGTGTAAATCTGCAAAATAAACAAAATGAAAGTATATGTGCAATTCATTAAAAAAACAGGGTGCCAAATATAAATTTCCCTTAAAAAAAAGAGCTTACATTTAGAGTCCAAATTAGAATAATTCCTCCAACAAATAAATAACCCAAAAATCTAGAAAATCAATTGGCCAATTGGGCCAACTTTGGGTCCAAATAAGCAAACTCAAAAGAGAATTAATATTGTAGTCGTTCATATTAGATGAACCCAATTTGCTTCTTTCTTCAATGGATCATTTGTACGCCTTTTTTTCTACGGCTTTTTTCAAATATATATATTCTCCAATATTGAACTTCACTTCCATTTTCAACTGTATGTGAATTTGTTTGATCCATCTGTGAAATTTAACATGTTGCAGCGGTAGTTTTTAGTCATTCAGACTCTTAAAACAATTAAGGTAGTGCTTATTTATTTATTTATTTATTTATTTTTTTTAATGTACTTCTAATACTTCAATGAATGTTGGTAGTAGAGTAGTGCTTCAACTCTATATTTGATTTTGAAATATTTTAGAATAGATATTGTATATTTATGTTGGGTTTGTGATTTTTATCTATACTACACTAAGTTAGCAAGTGAAATTAAGGAGTCTTTTTCTTTGATTCTGTTCAATTGTTTGATTTTACTTTGATTATTTTTACTTTATTGGTTGTAGTTGATTCTTAGAACCTATAGTAACTAGTCAATTTACTTGTTGAGAGAGTATATTCTGACATGGGTATTGTGAAGGATCAGTTGCACAATCGAATGGTTGATTATTGAATGAATAATAGTCTCATTATTTTTCTAGTTTATGTGGAAAAAGATGTATTTTTAAATATTGACAATGAAGTTATTGTACAAATATTTCAAAATATGAAAACTCAAAAAGAAGAATTGTAAAGTACATCTTATTTTAGTGGCTTTTTAAAACTAGAACATTTAGTTATTTTTGATTATTAGTTATTATATGTTGCCGCCCTCCCTGAACTCAAATGCTGGCTTCACACCTGAATTTCGTTACTTAAATAGTAAAAAAAAACTCCAATCCACCTCCTTGGCTGCCACCGTCCCCGCTTCACCTGAATCTGGCTACTCTCATGCTCCTGTTGCATGGAACGTTTAGGTAGATCTTTTCTTGATTTCGCGGCTCCAACCCTGCCCTCCACCTCTACTTTGTATGGCGTAAATATATGATGATGACGCATCTAAGATTATGGGCCGGTTTAAGTGCTGACCCGGTAGAATACATCCCGTCATCATTAATTCATTAATTCAAAAAAAAAAAAAAAAAGAGCTAATTATATTTTCACTACAAAATATATTATGTGCACAACATTTCAATTGTATGAAGAGGTCTACAGCTTCATTTATGACTACAATTATGCCCTGATCAAGTTTTTTGTACCATTTTCTGTAATTAATTTTTGAAAAATTAACTTACTAGTTACATAAATAATAATTTACATCTAAACTATGATATCGTTGTTTGAAACTAAAAACAAAATTCGTTCTTCTTATTCGTTATAGTTTTGGTTATTTAAAATTAGAACTAATTTGATGTCTAAAAAAAGAAAATTTTTAGACAAAAAAATATCTATATAGACAAAATATATAATTAGTGGAAGATTAGTGACAAAAATTGAAGGGACAAAAAGTTAAGGACGTGCTTACAATAAAATGTAAATAATAAAGACCTTTAAAATAATTTTGATGTGGTGTACTGAATAATATTTGTAGTGTGAATATAATTAGCAAAAAAATAAAAAAATAAAAAACTCCCTTCATCTTACAAAGATAGGATGGTAGGAATTTCATAAAAATTAAAAATGATGGATAATGTGGTTGGAATATTTAATTTCACACGTTTTTGCCTAATTAATGATCTGGAATTAATTTCAATGAAGAAAGTGGAAGAGATTAATGTCAAGGTGAAACCTACTTTATATATTGTGTTTGTAGACTCCAACTCCTAACAAGTAACAACGAAGATCTCTAATAGTTCCGGGCCTTGAGGATGACAACAATGGTGAGTCAACATGAATATGTAACACGAAAAAGTCTAATTGCACATAATTTTCTTACAAAATTGTTTATAAAAAATGACGTGACATCATCATGATATTTGATTTTTAAGTGTCGTGTTATTTAAAAAAAAAAAAAAAACACATTTCTGCTAGTTGTGTGTAAAAGAGTTTTTATTATGAGTTTTTGTTACATATAACATGATTCACATAACTACTACCATATATATTTGATCAGTGCCAAATTAATGTGTGTTTTGTTGGGTTAAAACTGGGTTGAATTTACCCGGGAAACAAGGAAGTTCCTTCCACACTTTTTCTTAAATTCGAGTCCTTTTCCCTGCATTCAAGAAATGTTATCGATATGTATGAATCGAGTGAGTTTGAATCTGGCGACTACGAAGGGAAATTTCTTGCTTTTTCAAACGCCAGATTGTTTACAATCAGTAGAGTTTGCCGTCTGTTGAATTCATTCTGAACTTCTAATTGCATCAGGAAGTTGATAATATACACTTACCGAAAACATTTTGGTGCTGCATTGGCTGTTGCTGATTGGTATCTTCCCACAGGTTGGGAAGTTAATGCAGTTTTCAGCATTTTCTTGTATAATAAGAAACTCAACAATTTTCTGTCCGTGTGAGGTAATAGGTATACATTATCTATTTCGGATCGTATTCACAGAAAACTTCACCAAATTTAACATATAGTATCAGATGTTCTGTGTGCCTATGTCGGATATATCCCTTAATACGATCTCTCGACTTTCAGGACAAGACTGGTGTTTTCATGTTATGAAGCCTGAGTGGGGATATTTGAAATTCATTGAGAAGAAAAGTTTGATGGATCCTCCAATTAATGGGTACCTTGTTGATGATTGCTTTGTATTTGGAGCTGAAGTCTTTGTGTTGAAGAGCGGAGGAATTGGTGAATTTCTCTCTTTGATGGACGATTAAGGTCCCCATAAGCACGAAATAAAGATTTTGAACTTCTCCGACAGGGAGATGGTATTCTAAACACTTCATAGCTGGAGATCGTAAATGGTATACATAAGTAGTTTTTATATCATTTTCTGCCGTAAATTTTAAATTTTCTCTGCCTGTTGATTTCAATTTTGCTGTAAATATAGGCCTGTGGTTGTTGATCCAAAAGGAAGTGGTGAATATAGAGGGCAAAGCTTTTTGGTTTTCTTGACTTGGGGTGCTTCCACAAGTTCTATTAGAGTTCGAAAACAGAAAGCAGATTTCACGATATATGTAAAAGATCAAGTGAATGGTACACACAGCAAGCAATACGGTAAGATAATTCAGATGTATGAAGTCTATTTCATTGCAATATTTACCTGTTTTATTGATATATACATCTCTTTTGAGTGTTTGCAGATAGTCACTGGTTTCAGGCTGCTGAAAAGTCCTGGGGATTTCATTCTTTCCTTCCAATTCCTGATATAAATGACCCTGAGAAAGGACTTCTAGTTAAAGATCGTTGCATCATCGAAGTTGAGATTAATGTAAAAGTTGTCCTACGCGATGTATATGACTCTGACGAATGATACATCTATTTAGTGATGACCATGAGATTTCCTTTTCGTTTCATAACTAAGAGAGCTATTTGCATATGATGTGTAATTTTCCAATTCTGAATTCTCAACAACTTTTACAAGGTGAATACAACTCTTATTTGTTTTGATCAGAAGCATTATTATTCTTGTAAATAACACTAGAAGATGCTTAGTCACCAGCTTTGAAAGATAGTATTCCAGTTTTCAGGCAACAAGAACAGAAAAATTTGAACAAAGGTAAGTCAGAAAAAGAAGAAATAATATAATCATGCACCTGGAATTCATAGGATCCCGCTTACATGTTTAGAGTTCCTCTGAATAAGAACTCGAAGGACATCATTTCCAAAGCTCCGTTGTTCCTCTAGTATTTGCTCTGCAGAAGTTACAATTTCATCCTCACAATAATGCACCTCAATCATTTGAAGAGTTGGAATTTCTCCAATACCACAAGGGATTTCCACCATTCCATAGCAGCTCTTAAGGACAAGGTGCTTGAGGCTTGGGAAGTGGATACTATCGGCTTCCCAGTGTACAAGTTTAATTTGATCAAGTAGCAGATATTTCAGCCGAAGAAATTCTCCTTCATTTGGTTCCCAAACTGGTCCACAGAAGGCAAACAACCGAAGTTTGAGTACTAGAAGATTGGGCAATGAACCAATAATTGACATATGTTCCCAAGGAATGCCAAAGCGCTCTTCCGATCTGTTAACTTTTTGAGTGAAGGTGGAAAAATGATATCATGCAAAAAAGACGATGCTGGTGATAACCCGAAAAAAGAATAGCATTTTAATGATTCAAGTTTATCTAGATGAACCAGATTTTCAAGACAATAGTATCTCCAATCCATAGGACCATCTTTATATTGGATTCCTAATTTCCTGAGATTGGGAATTCTTTTCAGGATCTCCTTTGTAGATCTGAAATTTATTACAGTAGAGAGCAATTGCAAGTTCTGTAAAACAGTAACAGGATTTTCAGCCTCATTTTCTGAACTTGGAGGATCAGGAAGAATAATTCTTCGATTTTGGACATGTCTTAACTGTGTCATCCTCCAAAATTTACGTTCTAGATATACTATCTTATCACATCGCCTCTTTCTTTGGCTATGAATAATTAAGGTCTGTAAATTTCGTAGCTTGTACACATATGCAGGAACCCTATCATCATTGAAGCAGCAAGCTAGGAACTTCAAGTTAACTGCTTCTGCCAATGTAGTTGGACAACTATATAGATGGTGGTCTTCATACCTAACTATATCATGGCCTTCCAACACTCTGATTAGCTTACAATTCTGCACATTTACCAGTGGGACATTAGTATCAAAGTGTAAGATGGTTCGTAGAAGCAACCTCTTTTCTTGGGTGGTACAATAATAGCTTTGCCCTCCTCGAGGAATACCTAAACGGCGCAGGCTAATGACGTTATGAAGATTACCATTATCTACATGAAACAACTTCTCCCTTTGAGCTTCTTTTACACAGAGGTCACGCAACAAATCATGGATTTTGCATGTTTTAAATTTGCCTTGGGAACTCCTTTGAGAAACCAGAACAAGATTCCTATCAACCAGCTCCAACAAGTACTCCTCAGCTCTATCTTCCAAACTTTTGTCTTTTGATGATTTTATGAATCCTTCAGCAACCCACAACTTGACAAGTTTGGAGACACTAATTTCAGAATCTTCTGGAAAAACTCCCATATAAAGGAAACACTCTTTCAAATGATGAGGCAAACCTTTATAACTTAATGATAGTATCTCGAAGAACTTATCATCTGTCAAAGCTATTATTGAACTTAGATTTTCTCCAACATTTTCCCAATAACTGTGTGTTCTTGTGGCCTTCGAGAGGAGACCTGCAATCACAATAATTGCAAGTGGAAGTCCTTGACAATTTTCAACTATCTTCTTCCCAACCTGCTCAAGTTCCAGAGGGCAACAATCTTTTCCAAATACATTCTTACAGAATAAATTCCAGCTCTCATCTATGTTTAGAAAACGTTTGCGATGAGGAAAACAAGGATTTCCACAACCAGCCACATTATCTAGCCTACTAGTAATAAGAATTCGACTCCCATTCTTATCATTCGGAAAACATTGCCTCACATGATTCCAGACCTTGGCATCCCATATGTCGTCCATGACAATGAGATACCTCCTACCCTTTAGATTCTTGTATAAGAGTTCTTCTAGTGGTTGTTCAGTTTCCTTTCCACGAATCTGGACATCAAATTTTCTCATGGAATCTAGAAGGCCTAGAAGGATATCTTGCACAGTATAGTCTTGAGACACTGTGACCCAAGCACGAATGTGAAAATGATATGCAATAAGTGGATCGTCATAAACAGTTTTAGCAAGACATGTCTTACCAATTCCACCCATCCCGACAATGGAAACAGTTTCAAGATTTGATGAACGTCCGGTTAATTGTTCCTTGATCTCCATCATGTCATCATCAAGACCTATCATATTACTCTTGAAATTTGAAGCAGGTTCTGATGGGGAAACACACGACCAAGTCCTCAGGTGCTGATCTTTAACATCACTCTCATCCTCTATCTTCTCCACCTTTTTCTTGATGGTATCAAATTCTTCTGCCACTTTCTCTAATTCAAGGCAGAATGTAGACAAGCTTATTTCCTGAAATCCAGTATCAGATGAGGATTTTCTGATGATGCTCAAACAAAAGCAATTCTTCTTCTCCTTGTGATATCTGTCCTCGTGAATTCTGGATTCTTCAATAATTCGACGTGCAATGTTGGATTCAATGATGTCCTCTGCTTTATATGCTGCATCTGTAATTTGCCTCCCAAGATTTTCAATTGCCTCAATGCTTTTCTGGGATGAATTATCAAGAAAATCTAGTAAGATGCTGACCTTTTCTAGGAGAGCTTCAAGTTGTTGTTTCTCATCAAGAATCAGATATCGATGGTCACGATCAAGTGTGTGCTTAAGAAGGTAACCAAGAGAAAGAAGAACATTGTAACCCATGTCTGACTCTCCAATTTCAAACAAAGAACAGAAGAATGGGGATAATTTGTCTTTCATTTGCATCCATCGGTTGCCTCTCTTGGACTTTGGAAAAAAAAAAAAAAAAAAAAGGAAAAAAAGCAACCGTTGACCGTAAGCATTTACAAGAATTAGTGGAGGGCCCAACTTAAAGACTTTAGGTTTGTTAAGAGGAAAATAATTCGTCTATACTGCTTTAGTTGGTAAGTAATTATGAGCATGTGAAATCCACAAGAATGTTAGTACTTGCACAAGGAGTACGTTTTAAGTATATGCAGAGTATTTAGACATTTAAAAATAAAAATGATAAATAAATTTAATGATAAAAATGTGTCCCAATTATATTAAAACTAAGAACATAATAATCAACCAGAACACTTAGTTGAGTCATGGCTTAGTTGAGTCATGGCATTAGCTTAAACATGCAGAAGATCAATTATTTTATATAACAGAATTTCAAAAGCCAGGAATAAACTTTTTCTGTCAGAACATGGAAATGAAAGCCATCTCTCTTTACCAGCAAATACGAGAACCACCATTACACCCCCGCTTTTGTATCGATTTAAAAACTTCAAAAGATTGACGCTTCAAACCCCCCTCCCCCCAACCCTCCACCAAAAAATAAAAAATAAAAACTGCAGAAAAGCAATCTATTCTTCAGGATACTGTCACAAAAATGCCTTTGTTATTGCTGATTTACTGAAATGTACGGTTTCTAGACTCATTGTCTTTAGTTGTTTGCAGGTATCCCATACACCATCCATGACAACGAGATGCCTCCTACCCTTAAGATTTTTGTACAAAAGTTCTTCTAGTTGTTCCTTGTACACATAAAAGGATTTCTTGTATGCTATAATCTCGAGACACTCTTTGCCAATGAGTTCATCATCATAAACTGTTTAGCAAGAACAGTCTTACCAATCCCGCCCATCCCAACAATGGAAACAAGGGACTTTCTCAAAACAGTAACATTTTGAATTGCTTTTGCTTCTCAAACAGCAAGTGCATCCTGGTCAGAAACTCAGAGAGAGAACTAGTATTAAAAGAAAAGGTGAAGATTCATAAAGAGAAAACATAGGAATCAGATGAACAAATGCATCTCATACATGTGCATTATCATAGCTGCAACAAGCTCATACTTTTCACCTTACAGCATTACATAAAACCATTTACACATAACTCTCTTGCAAGAACAAAACATCACATAATTTGCCTTATTTTACTGAACAGAAACATTATAAGCAGAAAACACTTTCAAATTTTAGGCTGACTGAGCAGTCAAGTGCCCAGGTTTTTTTTCTACAGAAACGAACCAAGCCAAGAGAGCTTTCATATTTAATATAACAACAACGTAATTTTTGCTGCCAGTACTATGCTTTTGCTGTTCCTCCTGTCAAACCATGGAAATATAGATGGCATCACTCTTTGCTATCCGAAAGGAAGAACCACCAGCACAATCTCTTGCCACCACGATTTAAAAACTTTGAAAGATTGATGCACTAACACCACCTAACACTGCAAAAGAACATTGTATTTTTCAAATAGCTGTCACAAAAATGCCATTGTATTTGCTGATTACTTGAAGTGTACGATTTTCCAACATCATCATATTTTGATGCAGAATATGCAACTTCAGGACATAGATACGGGAGGCAGTTGTTTGAAGACATCAACCTAGTACTAGGGAGTAAAAGGATACCCTTTTGTAGTACTCAGAAACTGTAGTGAGAAGGTGGCAGACTTATATTCCTATCCATATTTTTCATGAGACTCACAAGTCCTACACAACTTTTCACATTTATTTTCACCCATTTATTCTCTACATCTGGACATGTCTTAACTGAGTCACCCTCCAAAATTGACGTTCTACATATATTTCCTCCACTCCACATAAGGTTGTATCTTTATTTGGGCCTCATCAACAATTAAGGTCTGTAGATTTCGGAGTTTGTACACATATGTAGGAATCCGCCCATCATGGATGCGGCTAGCTAGGAACCGTAGGTTAAGTGGTTTTCCCAATCCAGTTGGATACTCAAGACCTCTAGAGTTGTCATCCAACACTCTAATTAGCTTACAATTTTTCATTTTAACCCCCAGGTGATAATAAGGATCAAAGCTTAACAGAGTTCGTAGAGGCACATTCGGTTGTATCTCGGTAAGATAAGCTGCTGGATGAATACTTAAACAGCGTGGACTAATGCCTTCAGAATGATTACCAGCATTGACTTGAAAAAACTTTTCCCTTTGAGATTATCTCACACATAAGTCATGTAACAGATCATGCATTGTGCACGTCTACTGCCCAAGGAAGTCCATTGAGAAACCATAATGAGACTCCTATCAACAAGATCCAACAAGTACTCCTCAGCCATATCTTCCATGGTTTTGTCTTTTCATAATTTTATGAATCCTTCAGCAACCCATAACTTGACAAATCTAGAGACCCTAATTTCAAAATCTTCTGGGAACATCCCCATATAAAGGAAACAACCTTTCAAATGATGAGGCAAACTTTTATAATTTAAAGATAGTATATTTGAGAACTTGTCATCTTCCGAAGCTATTATTGAACTTAGATTTTCTCCAATGTTTTCCCAATAATGTTGTGTTCTTGTGGCCTTTGAGAGAAGCCCAGCAATCACAACAATGGCAAGTGGAAGTCCTTGACAATTTTCAACTATCTTCTTCCCACTCTGCTCTAGTTCAGGAGGGCAACAATCTTTTCCAAACACGTTCTCACAAAATAAACTCCAGCTCTCACTTATGTTTAGAAAACGCATGTGATGAGGTGGAAAACAAGGCTTTGCATAACCAGCCACATTTTCTAGCCTGCTGGTAATAAGAATTCGACTCCCTTCATGGTCATTTGGAAATAAACGCCTCACCTGATCCCATCCCTGATTATCCTATATGTCATCCATGACAATGAGATAGATAACTTCTCCCCTTTAAACTCTTGTACAAATGTTCTTTTAGTTGTTCCGTTTCCATTTCACGAATCTGGTTATCAAGTCTTCTAATGGAGTCTAGTAGGCCTAGAAGGATCTTTCGCTCATTATAATCTTGAGAGACTGTGGCCCAAGCACAGGCATCAAAATAATTCACAATAGATTGGTCATCAAAAACTGTTTTAGCAAGAAACGCCTTACCAATCCCGCCCATCACAACAATAGAAACAGTTGTAAGATTTGTCGTTTACCTGGTTAGTTGTTCCTTGATCACCATCATGTCCTCATCAAGACCAGCCATATTCCTCTTGAAACTTGAAGCTGTTTTTGATGAAGAAACATGCGACCAAGTCCTAGGATGCAGTCAGTCTTGTCCTCATGAATCTTTTCCGAGCATTTCTTGATGATAGTATCGATTCCTTCAATTACTTTCTCTAACTCAGGGTAGAATGTCGTGAAGCTTGTTTCAATTTCAGTACTGAATAAGGCTTTTATGAGGGTGCGCAGACAAAAGCAATTTATCTTCTCCTTGTGACTTGTGGATTCATTAAGAACTCGGCTCACGATGTCGGATTCGAGGATGTCCTCAGCTTTAAATACTGCCTCTATAATTTGACTCTCAAGATTTTCAATTGCCTTGCTGCTTTTCTGAGACGAATTGTCAAGCAAATCCAGTAAGAAACTAACCTTTTCTTGGAGAGTTTCGAGTTGTTGTTTCTCATGAGGAATCAGATATTGATGATCACGTTCAAGCGTAAGCTGACGAACGTGACCAAGAGAAAGAAGAGCAGTGGAAGCCATATCTGTTCCCAGTCCTCCAAAGGCACAAATAGAAGACAAGAATTATTTTTGGTCTTTCTGTAACTATATCTGTCAGATTCCTTGGTGGGAAAATAAGAAACCATTACCTGTGAGCCATTTACATGAATTATTGGAGGAAAAATTTTATTTGGACAAATGAGTAGAAAAAAAGGGTGACAAAACAGAGATATGGCCATGTGATAATCATTGATAAAAAGTATCATTGATGAAAATCTGATGTGATGTGTTGAAAAATAGGATGATGTCATGTGTCAGTTTTGTTTAAGTTTTAGTATATTGTTTTGTTTATTGGATGAACAACTTTAATCACTTCAGTTTTTCTTTTATTTTTTGTTTTTTTATTTTTATATAACAAGGAAAGGGAAAATAAACTTAAGAGGGATAAGCATGACCTCCAGTCAATGATGACCACTTCAAGTTAATTTATTTATTCCCCGAGAATTGTCAAAAGACGAAGATTGAGATATGGTAGGAAGACTGGTATTGAAATAATGACAATATAATGGACAACAATATTTGTTTTCTCAATAGGCCCGAAGGGAAGTTTCAAAAATAGGTCCCATATAATGAGTGTCTTTTTTCATTTAAATATTTAGTTAAAATAGAGTAAAAAAATCAACTATACTAATTATTATTCAATCATAAAAACGAAATAACTAGTTTATTGAAAAAAAAAAGAAAGTTAAATAATAGTTTACAGATCAACAGATCTGCAACTGTCAATTTCTAATTGGGATGAGAAAACGAACATGACCGACACTAGTACTTGGAAGGCTGAAAATCTTCCAAAAAAGTAACTTTTTCTAAGAGAGATTGGAGTAGCTGTTTCTCATCAAGAATCAGATACTGATGATCACGATCAAGCGTATGCTCAACAACCTGACTAAGAGAAAGAAAAGCAGCATAAGCCATATTTGTTCTCTCCCTTCAAATGCAAACACACAGAACAGAAGAAGTAGCCGGTCTTTCTTTTTGCATTATATGTATGCATTTGTGGACTTGAAACCATTAGCTGTAAGTCCTTTACAAGAAATTATTACTTGAGGGTCCAACTTGAATACGGTAGGTTTACTCTCAGTATATAGCTTCTTTACTGTGGACTTGACCATAAAATTCAATGATTAATGGTACTTTCGGAGACCGGAGCATACATATTTTATAGAGTCCATTATGGTATCTAATGGATTATGTAGTAGAATCGGAAGAGACACATTAAGATATATGTTTCTTAATGTGTCTAATGAGATCCTGCAACATAGTCTATTGGACACCATCTTATGGTATCTAATAGATTCTATAGAAAAACCAGACAAGAATAGCAATAGAAGAAATAATTGCTCTTTCTTTTAGCAAGAAGTGCTACACTAATTACCAATTATACAACTTTTTTACACAATTGAAGGAACTTCGAGAAAAGACATTACTTGTAGCTAGAACCGAAGTTATGTTTACTGCTTCATCTATCACAACTTGTACACATAGTAAAAATTCATAAATTCTTGCCCAAATATTAAAATACAAGATTTCACAAGATAACATCAGTTATACAAATTGTAAAAGAAGTTTTACATAAAGATTATTACCTTTTTGCAATATATGTGTTAGATGTACCAGCTCTAAGTCACTTACAAGAATTATTATTGAAGGGTAAATACGGTAGGTTTATTCCCAAGTAAAAGAATTCGTCGTTGAATATAACTAGTATGGTTTCAGTAAGATAATCTGGAGAATGCAGCTCTGATGCTGGTCAGAGTGGTCAGTAGAAACTATTTCCGTCTGTTGATGCCATCATGTCCAAGACGATTATCAGTGGTGATAAATAGCCCTGCTCTAGGAAATAGCATTAAGAAATGTTCAATTGTTAACTTCTAAAGATAGGCATTCTAGTCTTTATAGTAAATCCCAGATAAAGCTCATATGGTTTACACTGTGAAATCCAGAATCACTTAAGCATCTTTTTTTTTTTTTGAAGAGTTTGAATTTCTCCGATGCCACAAGGGATTTCCTTGAAAACTGAAAGATTGATGCTTTGAGAAATGAAAACTGCAGAAAAACGATGTATTTTTCAAGATAATGATATTGGATAGTTCCAATATCACTATGTTCTGGTGTACAGTGACCCAGCAGGAAAAAGTTGGGAAGCAGTGACCTTTGAAAGCAGGCTTGAGTGTTTAAATACTTATTAGTAGAGACATTGATTTGAGAAACTTTGGACATGCCTCAGAAAATGTCACTCAGATTAAGGAACAGAGAGTTCAATCATAGAGGGAGAGGAAGGACTAAAGGCAGGAGTGCTTGATCAAGGTACCTTTATCGGATTTGTGGAATATTGACTAACTACTCGACTGCCTGGTAGTGTTTCGACACATGTGATGAACGATGTACCAGCAAAACAAGCCTCACAACTGCATCATGGTCAGAAACTCAGAGAGAGAGAGAGAGAGAGAGAGAGAGAGAGAGAGAGAGAGAGAGAGAGAGAGAGAGAGAGTTTTAGTTTTAAAAGAAAAGGTAAAGATTCACAAAGAGAATACGAAGGAATCAGATAAACAAATGCATCTGATATGTGTGTGTCATTATACTTGCAACACGCTAGTACTTGGTACTCCTCATAACCTTACAGCATTACATAAAACCATTTGTATATAATTTTCTTATAACGATAAAACATCACATCATTTGCTTTCTTTTACTGAACTAAAACATCATAAGCAGAAACCACATTCAAATTTTAGGCCGATTGAGCAGTCCGTTATCACAAACAAATCATACTCTAAAATTATACGTAAAGTAAACTTTTGCTGCAACACCATTTGCCCCAGTTCATCCGGGATCAAGTGCCCAGGTTTTCTTAGAAAAACTAATTATAACCCAAGAGAGGTTTCAAATTTGACAGATGATAAAGTAATTTTTACAGCCAGTAATGTGCTTTTGCTGTTCCTCCTGTCAAACCATGGAGATCGGAAGAGCAAGAATCATCAGCACTGTCCACCACGGAAACTTAATCGGATCATTACATTAGCTCAAACATGCATGAGATTAGTTATTATACATAACAGAATTTCTTTACCCAGTGATAAATTTTGAACTTGTCGGGATTGGGAAATGTATGGTATTCTGAAGAGTTCATAGCTGGAGATCAGACACAACTAATTTTCCATCGTTTTCTGCTGTAAACTGTCACTGCTTGTTGATTTCAATTTTGCTGTAAAGTCAGGGAACAGAGTTGTCTACACGACGCTCTTCCGATCTATATGAAGGCCAGTGATAAATTTTGACAGTGGTCCATGGAAATCGAGCCATCACTCTTTACGAGCCAAATAAAAGAACCACCAGTACACCCCTGCTCCCATATCGATTTGAAAACTTTGAAAGATTGTTGCTTTGATGAATCTCAACGGGAACTGCAGAAAAACAATGTATTTTTTAAAGATAAATGATACTCGCAAGATCATTATCTTCTGATGCACAGTGCCACTGCAGGATAGAGTTGGGTGGCGGTTGACTGAAGACAAAACTTCCCTGCTTGTGACCTTAAAATACTTATTATTAGAAACTTTGGGCAAGCCTCGGTAAATGTCACTCAAATTAAGGACACTATAGGATCAATATAGAGGAAGGGGATGCAACAGAGGCAGGAGAGGTAGATCAGGCTGCCTGGTAGTTTTTCATGGTCAGAAACTCAGAGTTAGGGAGTGAATTAGTTTTAGAAGAAAAGGTAAAATTTTTGAAAGATAACACATAGGAATCAGATAAGCAAATTTTGGGCCAACTGAGCAGTCAAATTTTTGCTGCAACACCATCTGCACCAGTTTATTCAAAATCAATTGCAAAAGTTTTCTTATGGAAACTAATCAAATTCAAAAGATCTTTATCATTTAATAGGCAAAAAATTAATTTTTCAAGCCAGTTATATGCTTTTGCAGTTCCTCATGTCAAACCATTTTATTTATTGATTTACTTGAAGTGTATGATTTCCTATATCAGCTGATTCCAAGTGCAACTGCAGGATAGAGTTGGGAGGCAGTTGATTGAGGATCTCACTGCATAATGAAGAGTAAAAGGATGAATTTTGATCTAGTGCCATATATATGGTACGCTATGGCACCATATGGCCCATGTGGCGTGTATTGGAGCAATCCACATGCACGCCATATGGTGCCGTAGCGTGCCATATATATGGCACCAGAATGAAACTGGTAAAAGGACAACGTTTGCAAAAGTACTCGATACTGTAGAGAGAATGTACCAGGCTAGTTAAATTAGCTACATGATGATTCACAATATTCCAATGCTATATAACTGAAGTTCTTTATGACAATAAATTAGACATTAATTTTGAGATCCTAAACAACAAAATTTAAGGTAAATGTTACTTGTGTTTCTATGCATTGACCAAATAAATGATGAGATATCTTAGAAATTGATCAAATCATTTTCCTTCAATATTTTGTGTAATATGCACTTACTTCCAATCATTCAGTTTCTATTTTATTATAGAAGCAGAAAACTAATGGGACAATAAGTAATCATGTTAACTAGTGGCACAACAATGAAACAAAACATATGCACGTGAAATCAATAATACTAAATCCACACTATTTGACACTCAATTAAAATTAAATCACGTGAAAAACATAAGTGGCTTATCTGAGACAATCCTTCACATTGATCTACCTTTTCCTTTGGATGAGAGCATTCTGGTTTTTAGTAATTCGACAATAAGCATATATGGCTTATCTGAGATCAAGCGCCCATATTTTCTTACAGAAACTGATCACGCCAAGAGAGCTTTCATATTTAATAGACAACAAAGTAATTTTTACAGCCAGTAATATGCTTTTTCTTTTCCTCCTCTCAAAAGTCAAAACCATGAAAATAGATGGCATCACTCTTTGAACCAGCAGTATAGTCTGCTTCCTGCCGCGAATTTGAAACTTCGAACATGGCTACCGCAGACCGCACCTAAGACTGCAAAAGAACAATGTATTTTTCAAATAGTTGTCACAAAAATGCCATTGTATTTATTGATTTACTTAAGTGTATGATTTCCCATATCATTATCTGCTGATGCAAAGTGCAACTGCAGGATAGAGTTGGGAGCTGTTGATTGAGAACATGCATGAATTAAAAATGCAAAAGGACAACGTATTTTTCAAATAGCTGTAACAAAAATGCCAGTTTATTTGTTGATTTACTCGAAGTTCATGATTTTCCAGCATCATCCTTTGTTGATGCACAATGCTTATGACTGCCGGACATACAGATCTGAAAGGCGGTTGATTGAAGACATCAACCTAGTACTTAGGAGTAAAAGGATAAGATAAAAGTACTGGAAACTGTAGTGAGAAGGTAGCAGACATCAACCTAGTACTAGTACAATTTTTGGTGTCATGCCTCTTTCTTTTATTTTTATTTTAGTTTGAGGAGTGGGGGTGGGGTGGGGTGGGTGGGCTGGAGTTGTTGTACCAAATTTTCCTTCGGAAGAACGCATTCTGGTTTTGTATAGTAATTCCAGAATAGAGCTAGGACAATTGAACAATGGAAACGAATAAGAAAAAGAAATGGAAAATTCATTCAGCTGGGATTCCTCCAAAATAAGAACTTTTAAGGACATCATTTCCAAAGCTCTGTTGTTGGTCTAGTATTTGCTTTGCTGATGTTACAAGTTCATCATAGCAGTAACGCACCTTGTGTTAGAAGTATTATTTGGTTAGGAGTATTATTTAGTTAAATATTTCAGTTATGGTTAGTTTTGGTATTTTAACTTATTAGGGTTACATATTAGGGTTTGTCCTATTTTGTTATAAATAGGCGTCTTTGTAATCCTCTTACATATCACTATTGAATATATGAATACACTTTTAGTTTTAATATGGTATCAGAGCATCCGATCTTGGGTTAGGTCTATCGTAACTTCCGTTCTCCGGCGAGCGGCATTGCGCCGCTTGTACGGCAAATTCCTTTGTTTCATTTATTTCTATTAATGTATTTGATTTCTTTGTTTTTCCATTTGGATTAAGCTCATCTGGTGCATTCAAGCTCACCATCACCTTCATCCTCCGTTTCAAGTTGTAGGCCGAGGGATAAATGGTTTAATTTAGCGCTTAGGGATTGCCCTTCCGCGTTAGAAAATACAGACTTTTGGTGGCGGAGTTATCTAGAACCCATGATAATTGGTATAATTTTGGTTCAGAGGCCAATGTTTCTTCCTGTAATTATAGCGGTAAGTAGGTTCTATAGCAGTGAGCAGCTGTGGGGAAGAATCAGATATTATGAAGGGAATAGAAACTCTCACGTGACGTGTCAATTACAAGTTATGGGCTTAAATTAGTTATTTGGGCAAATTAAATTTAAGCTCTTGTTTGGTTGGTTTTATGAGCTTAAATTAGTTATTTGGTTGAACATTACATATGATTCAGAGTGATTTTCTTTGTGGTTGATTTGAAGTGAATCCGAAATGAATTGGTGTCCATGTATCTGAAATTGTGTTTCTTCAATTTGGGGTCCAATTTATTGGAATTGTCTCTCTTTCTTCTCAATTTGGTCCAGAGTAATTGGAATTGTCTCCCTTCTCATATGGTCCAGTTTAATCTGGAGTTGGCTTTGTTTCACTCCTTCCTCTGTCTAGTGTCTAGGATATATGGAATTGGTCTTTCAAATCAGTTTTCTGAATTTGGTTGATGTGGTTGGCGGATCCGAATTGTTGCTTCCAGAAGAATGAAGACTATGCATTTAGATTGAAGAGTTGTTAAGTTGAGCTCATAGACTGTATGACCCGCCTCAACCCTCTTTAGAGATGAAATGTTAAAAACTAGTTTGCTTTGTTTTGCTTCTTGGCAAACTCTTGATGATGGTCATCATGAGTTTGACGGGGGGTGTTAGAAGTATTATTTGGTTAGGAGTATTATTTAGTTAAATATTTCAATTATGGTTAGTTTTGGTATTTTAGCTTATTAGGGTTACATATTAAGGTTTGTCCTATTTTGTTATAAATATGCGTCTTTGTAATCCTCTTATATATCATTATTGAATATATGAAACACTTTTAGTTTTAACACCTCGATCGTTTGAAGAGTTGGATTTCCCTGATACCATAAGGGATTTCCTTCATTCGGTGGTAGCGCCCAAGGACTAGGTGTTGAAGGCTTGGGAAGCGGATACTATCAGATTTCCAGTTCTGAAGTTCAATTTGACTAAGTAGCAGATATTTCAGCTGAAGAAATTCTCCTTTGTTTGGTGCCCAAATTGGCCCACAGAGGGCAGACAACCGGAGTTTAAGTACTAGAAGGAACTTAAATTAAAATTTATTATGCAGACCAGTCCTTCTATAGAAGGGAGATGTCACGCACACATAGCCTCCTGTTATTGGGGAATGAAGAGACTATGGGGAGATGTCACATCTGTTTAGAATTTTTCTCTAACTAAGCTAAATTATGAACTTATAATAAACCATATAACATAACTTTTTCTCGTGTTCCCACCACATTGTGCTATATTAGTTCCATAAAGATCCAATTATTAATTCTATATTAAAGTTTCTACGTATACTGATTGTCAAAAAGTTCATATATATATTATAATTATACTCAAATGAACTAATTTAAAAGTATTGGAATGTTGAGAGAAATTAAAAAGGATAAAGCAAAACTTTTATTTTAAATATTTAAGACAATTTTGCGAATGATATATTTATAATTTGCTCCCATTTGTTAACTCGAATTAAAGCACGCGTCAATATCTTTAATTTGACATCGATATGACGATATTGCATATTTTTCTATTTCAAAATAATATCGTATAATTATCAAAAGAGCGAAAAAGAGCCCAAATTCCTAAAACCATAAATAAACAAACAAGCCACAAAACAATAATGCACCCACCGTGTCACGTCAAATAGAATAATTCTAGTTGGATAAAAAAAGACAAAAAGATTGATAAAATTGACATAAGTATTGTGTGATTAGTGTTGATGTAAAAATGAGGTAATGTATTAAAAAATAAAATTATATTATATATTGAGGGCCCGTTTAGTTAGATTTATAAAATCAATTTATAAAAGAAATTTATAATGAGTGAAATAAGTGGTTGTGATTTAATTGAAATTTAAAATATTTAGTAATTGTTGAGTAGTTGTTAAATCAATAATTAAATTATGATAGGTGAGTTTATAAATTGTAAAAATAAAAAGTACCAAAGAAACTCTCAATTTTAATAGAATTTTTGCATACTTTTATTCAAATAGCACAACTCCATCCAATATTATCCCAGACGGTTGGTCTACCCTTTGCATTCTTGAATTATTGAACTTTATATATCATTCAGACATTGACACACTCTCTCTCTCTCTCTCTCACACACACACATATACCCACCACTCAACAAAGCACAGATTTTCTACCTTTTCAAGCTCTCGCTTCAGGCACGAGCTCTTCAAGTTTTAGAGGAAGTTGAAATTTGTTGAAGAACTATAAACTGCGAGAAACAGAGACAATACCTTGGAAAGATAGAATCTTGAAGCTCTGCTTTCTTGTGTGTACGTGTTTCAACAATTGATTGATCTTTCCAGTACAGTACATGGACTCGAAGTCTTTAAGATTCATAACCCACCAATCATTCTTCCATGCGGTCCGATCTGGGGACCTTGAGTCCCTCAAGAACCTCATCCAGAATGAAGGGTCCGACCCATCTTCTTTAATGACCCTTCAGAATGATGAAAAGGAAACTGCTCTGTACATAGCTTCCAAGAATAATTTCCTTGAAATTTTCAGATATTTGCTTGGGTTTTGTGATCTGCAGACTGTTAGGATCAGAGCGAAGTCAGATAGGGATGCTTTCCATGTTGCCTCAGCCTCCGGCCACCTGGGTACGGCTCTATCCCCATTAGAAACTTATCACTAAATTAGATGTCCCATAATTTCCTAGATGCTTTTGTGCTTTATATCAGACTATCAGTAATCACTGAATTAGTTCCCTGTTCTCGTTAATTGACTTTGCAGTTTGAGCTTCAATTTCGTGTATGATTCATTATAACTTCAAAGATTATAACTTGGTATGATATAAACGAGTGTTTGAGATATTGCGGGTATACGAATTGTGTAGATAACCAGTGGTAGAAGTTGTGGGTTCTAAGAGGTGTGTAGAATAAATTCAGATCATAACTTGAGTAAATTGTGATGGATTATCCTAAACTAGCACTTAAGGAGTTAATGATAGAGGAATCTTGATTTATTTGTGGACCTAAGTATGGCAGAATTTAATTACTGAATGAAAATTGAAATTGACACATGATTGTTTTTCATGAGGATAATTAATTATTGGAGGTTAGCTTATTTTAAGCACTAAAGGAAAAAGATTAAGATGTTCAAAAAAATTTTGCTTTGCAGCAATATGCATCCCGTCTTTAGCAAAAACCAAACAAGAGTTAGTAACGATGATGTATCAGAAGATTGGTTAGCTGTTTCTTTCTTTTTCTCCCTTTTCTGGGAAGGGGATTAGCTGTCATTTTAATTATTCTTAGAAACATGTATGCAAAATAACTAACAGGTTTGCGTTTTTCTTCTGCACGGGAAAGGCATATTTTTTTAGATGCTTCCAAGCAGGTGTTATGATACTTCAATTGGGTGGGACTGATTGATTAAGAATGGTGTTCTCAGTTTGATGGTAGTGAGTTTTAGACAAAGAGGACTTTCCGTGTTTTTTCCCCATGATTGAAGCATAGTATTTCAATTGAAATATTTAACAATTTGATGTTTAATAGAGTATTTTCCAAAGTACTTTCTGTATGACGATATAAATTAAAGTTGTCTAGTTCATAATTTTATGTAAGTGAAGCATGCTTTTTGTTAGAAGTGATATGGGATTAGACGGAAAACTTTTTCTTGACTATAGGTCTTCCCATAGTTAATATAATTGGTTATATCTTAAAAGGAAAAGAAGAGAAAATAAATTTGTTTATTTATTTAATATCTTTATGATTATGAGCCGTTGATGAATACCGCAGGGTCATCGCTAAATGTACATGATCATCTGAATAAGACGCTCTTCCGATCTATCAACGAAGGTATAATAGTATTTCTTTATCTTTGTTGACAAGGAATAAAGTTGATTTATATTTATTTTGAGTGGAAGACTCCAACTAGCTTAGTGGATCTGGAAATTTTGATGTTTTGCTGCTTTTTAAATTCAAGAATTGAAGTGACCATTGTGTTCGAACTATGTTATGTCTTGGATGGAACTGGGAGAATTTTTAGGAGTCTCACACTGCCCAAAAATCTTGACGTTGTCTGCATCCAGGAATTGTGAAGGAACTTCTTGGGATTTGGCCTGAACTCTGTAAAGTATGCAACTCCACAAACACGAGTCCTCTATATTCAGCTGCTGTGCAAGGCCATTTAGATGTTGTGAATGCCATATTAGATGCTGATGTGAGTGCAATAAGAATTGTAAGAAAAAATGGCAAAACTGCATTGCACACAACTGCAAGATATGGCCTTTTACATATTGTGAAGGCCCTTATTGAGAGGGATCCAGGAATTATTTCCAGCAAAGATAAGAAGGGCCAAACTGCATTGCATATGGCTGTAAAAGGTCACGATACTTCTGTTGTAGAGGAATTACTGGATTTTGATCACTCGATATTAAATGAACGTGATAAGAAGGGTAATACAGCTGTGCATATTGCAACAAGGAAAAGCCGGCCTCAGGTATTGATCAATCATATATCTTTAGTAGGGTCTATATCTTCTTTTATTTTTATTTTTTATTTTTTATTTATAATTCATGGTAGTTCTTGACCATTTAGTATATACTAAATCCCACACCCAACATAAGTTCTTGAAAGCTGAGGAAAATTAATTCATCCTGAGTAAAGAAAATATACAACTTTAAAAAGTTTAACAAAAAATAAATTATTACTCCCTCCGTCCCAAAAAGATATTCCCCCTTTCCTTTTTTATCTGTCCCAAATTATATTTCCCTTTCCTAAGTTAATTTTTTAGTTTTCTAATATACCATCATTTATTGTGCATTGTAATCAACAACAGAGAACAACTAAATTGAAATATTAAGTAAATCAAAGTGTATATTAGGAAATATATTGTTAAATTGTACATTTCCAATAACAATAAATGATGTCTTCTTAAACTTTGCGAAAAATGAAAGGGGAATATCATTTTGGGACGGAGGGAGTATCAAATAATTGGGTTAGCACACTAAGCAGTAAACCCATCATTGTGGAATGAACATTTGAATAATGATTAATTGAAAAGAATCACGATGAAAAGATGATCAATAAGCTTGTGAGATGAGACTGCTCTAAAAAGGTTCTTGGAAGGGCCCAGCACTTCATGTTAGCACCGAGGCATCAATTCTGAAGCTTGCTTGCCTTTTGTTTCAGTGTAAGCTCAAGCTGATGTCAGAAACTCTGAGCTGATTTTTCAGTTGTTGATCGGCTTGTTTTTACATTTGTATACAATCTAAATTACTCCCCTTCTGATGATGCATTTGGAAATTCCCTCCGTATCATTTGTATGAGGTACTGCACAACATAAGACATCAAAGGCCTGAATTCTGGCTCTGGCTGGACACATTGTGAAATAATGTCGGCAATGTTTGATACTGATTTAAGTGATATTTTCCACCAAGAGTAGGATCGACCATCCTTGAAAACAAATCAATGTTATGAAGTTGAGGGATTGCCCATCTGACCAAAAATTGCTCCCCGCGACTCCAAGTCCTGTCATAAGACATTCTGCCCATTAACAGTTCCAACATCACCACTCCACAAAAGTATACGTTACTCTTTGAAGTATATATTCCTGACTCAAATTCTGGGTCACCATAGCCATATGTAGTGAGAAGTTGTCCTGACAATTGGCTCACAGCTCCTGATGCTATTAGAGGATATTAGGGTGTATATCTAGTGTTCTAGCTCTTAACGATCTTCTTTTACTCCACTCTTTTATTGATTCTACTTCTATTTCTTTTATGGTCCTAACCACCGATTCACTTCTGACATAAAACATCTAACGTGAAATATCGGAAATCATTGTTTTATTTCATGGAGCTGATCCTAGATGATAAGGCTCCATTTGGCAACCAACCATAGTTGGCCACTAAACATACCAAATATAATTGGAATGTGTTGGTCACATGATATGGCCAATTTTTCTTTTCCTTTCTTTCTTGAAAAGTCAGCACCGTAATTGTTGAGTTCACAATAAGATAAAATTATCTGGTGAAATAATGCCTCATGGTTAAAATGTTCGAGTTATAATTTTTATGTTTAGAGCATTTTCAGCCGACTCTTTAAATATAGAAGAAATAATAATAATAATAAATAAAATCCCGCTGCAGTAATTATGTAGTTCTTTTTCTCCTTGGAGAAGCAGTAGATAGAAAATCTAAGTAATGTGTTTATAAAAATGCCGCATAGCTTAAACAATGTAATCTTAGGCAGAAGTATTATCCAGTGAGAGTTAGAAATAGTATTGTGATGTCTTCTGAATCTGGATGTGAATGGCAGTGGCTATGTTAGATTTCATTTTTGACTGTCATGTTTTTTCTTATGATAAACATTGTTATTTTATTATTTATTATGCTTCGTTCCATATTTTTTCAGGATTTTATAGTTTTAAGTTGCTCTTTATCAGTGGATTTGCATAGGTTTCCATCTAGCAGGAGTGATAGTGTTGGCTTGGAGTTGATTTTTGTTAAATAAAGCAGTATTTAGATTTTTCGCTTAGTTTCCCCATAGTACGGTATTCTTTGTGGATCAATGAAATTGCTGATCAAATCATTGCTAGGCGTATCTTGCTTTTCTAGGATCCTGGGTATTCTAACTTCTAAGAATCAACATGTTTTTTAGCATGTTCATCATTAGTATAATTCCGATGCATCATTTTCTGAACCTGTAAATTTTGAATTTTCTTTATTATGCTTGGTTTAGTCTTTATTTATGATATACTTCAATTGATTTCCATTCTAGCTGGTTTTGCAAAACTTTAAAATTGGTGATAATGAAAGAAATGATTGGTTAACTTGTTTGACTTCTCTTATTTGTTTATGCAATGCACATCATGAGTTTTACTTCCTTAGCTTTTGAGTTTTCCGCATTCTAATGAACCAGAACTGAACAGATCGGAAGAGGTCGTGTACGCATCTCAGATTGTTAGCCTTCTACTGACGTACAGATCCATTGATGTCAATGTTATTAATAATCAACATGAAACTGCGATGGACATTGCGGAAAAACTCCAATACGGAGAATCGGCTTTGGAAATTAAGGAAGCATTAGTAGAGGCCGGTGCAAAGCATGCCAGGAGTTGGCCAAGTTGATGAAGCAATGGAACTCAAAAGAACTGTGAGTGATATTAAGCATGAAGTGCATTCCCAACTGATACAAAACGAGAAAACGCAGAGACGAGTTTCTGGTATTGCCAAAGAACTAAAGAAAATTCATAGAGAAGCTGTCCAAAATACAACTAATTCTGTGACAGTCGTTGCCGTTCTCGTTGCCTCCATAGCGTTTCTCGCTATATTTAACTTGCCTGGTCTATATCTAACAGACAGAACAGAAGCCGGGAAAGCCCGTATTGCGGACACTATGGCATTTCGAGTTTTCTGCCTTCTTGATTCTATGGCCCTGTTCATTTCTCTAGCTGTTGTCGTAGTTCAGATAACCCTCGTTGCCTGGGACACGAGAGCTCAGAAAAAAGTTGTCTCAATTGTGAACAAACTAATGTGGGCTGCCTGTATTAGCACTTGTGGAGCATTCCTAGCAATAGCATTTGTGATCGTGGGGAAGAAAAGCTCGTGGATGGCTATTACTATAACAGTGTTGGGTGCTCCTATTCTGGTCGGGACTCTGATGAGTTTATGTTACTTTGTCTTCCGACAACATTTTGGAACTTTAGGTAGCGATTCTCAGAGACGCATCAAACGCGCAAGTGGAAGCAAATCTTTCTCATGGTCGTACTCTGCGAATATTTCTGATCTGGATGACTATAACTCTGATGAGAAAATTTATGCCTTGTGAGTAAATCCGTTGTCATGGATCTCTATTCTCTATGGACTTGTTGAAGTTGATCTACCATACACCTCCATTTACAAGTCACGTGTCAGCTGAGCGTCGATGGCAGACGCATTAACACGTACGCATTCTGGGTAGATGATCATTTTCGGTATATGTAGAGTATATAATATAAACTGCACCCACTTTGTTGAGATCAATTTGTTATGATCATGCATATATAGTAAGACATGCATATATGGTAAGACATTAATTAATGTATATGGAAGGTGGTTTTGCATTTTCCAGAAAACATTTTGTATCTATTATTTTGCACTAAACTCCATGGTTCTTATCATCTGCTTTGAATTGCCTCTGGAAGAAAAAGCATCAATACTTAGTAAAAACTGGTTTGTATCAAAAACAAAGGAAGCATACAAATTGTTGATTGCAAGCATTTTGAGAATTTTTCTTGCTTTTGTTTTCGGCTGCTCATTATGGGTTAATTATCAAACGTCAGAAAAATCATTTCACTTGTCATTATATTTTTAGCTCTACTTCAAATACTATTAATGTTTTTGAAAACTTCCATACAATGTATACTGTAATTTAAAACTCAGTTCAGTTGTCACCGAACATATAAAAAATTTATGAGCTACACAGTCAAGTACCTGGTTAAAAATTAATGAACAAAAATGTGAAAAACAATTTTGCTACTCACTTCGTCCCAGAAAGATAGTTCAATAATTATTTTCACACAGATTAAGAAATGGTGATTATTAATATAGTTGAAGTATTAAACTTACATGTGTTTTTGCATCTTTTTCTTATGTCTTATTAATTGTTTAGAAATAATTTCAATGTATAGGTAGTTCATGTAAAGTGAAAACAAGTACATTAATTTGGATATATATGAAAATGAAAAATTAAAGACATGTTCAATATCACAAGTTGACTAATCTATCTATATATTAATTAATCCACTTAAGTCTCTGGTTTCCATTTTCCCGCCTAAAGTTGGGTTCCGTAAGAAAAGTGGTGATATCATAATTCAATTTTGTGTTTTTGACATCTATCGCCCCCAACCTTGTACGTTTTAACGGATTACTTCTCAAATCTTTATTTTTCCTTCTGTACGTCCCAACCTTTAAAGAAATCCCCAATTACGTCCCTGGTGACAGAAACCGTCAAATTCACCCGTTAAGGTCAGGGACATTTTCGGTAACATACAAAAAATTAATATTTTAATTTAAAAAAATAAAAATAAAAAAGGGGGAAAAGGAGTCCCTCCCTTCTACCATTTCCGGCTGCCAAAGAAATGGCAGCTGTGCTTGCTGTTGGAATGGTAGCAAGCACCGGGGGGAGGGGAGACTCCCCCATTTTGATGCCATTCCCAGCAGCGAGCGTTGCTGGAAATAGCTGCCAGAGGGGGAGGGGAGAGTCTCTCCCTACGCTGTCATTTCCAGTGTAGCAGAGGGGAGACTCCCTCCTTGTTGCCATTTCCGGCAGCGCATGTTGAGGGAAATGGCAAAAAATTTTGGGGGAGGGAGTGGGGATTCCCCCTTTGTGCTTGCTGCCATTCTGACAGCAAGCACAGCTGCCATTTCCGGCAGCCCTATGGCAGTCCCCCCCCACTTTTCTTTTTTTTTTCTTTTTTTTATTTTTTATTTTTAAAATTAAAATATTAATTTTTTATATGTTATCGAAAATGCCCCTGACCTAACGGGGTGAATGTGACGGTTTCCGTCACTAAAGACGAAATTGGGGATTTCTTCAAATGTTAGGGACGTACAGAAGGAAAAATAAAGATTGGGGACGTAATCCGTAAAAACGTTAAAGGTTGGGGACGCTAGGTGTAAAAAAATTCATTTTTTTTTTTGGTATAATATTTTGGTACATTTTCTGGATTTCTATTTTCTCTCCATTTTATTTGCCAATTTTTTCGCTTATCCACGTCAACCTCCATTTTAAGATTTGGAAGATAACAAATTGATTTGTTGAAGATTTGGAAGATGACAATTTGATTTGCATAACAAATTCGGTTAATATCTAATCTTTTTTTTTGTTGGTGGTCGTCAAATTAAGTTAAAACTTTCATCATATTTTTTAATTGCTTATTTTCTTAAAACGAAAATTTGTCTTTAAGAAGCCAAATGTTGCTTTTGAAACTAACAAACTGTGTTTATATTTTTCTAGGTAAATTTTTATATATATATATATATGTTATTATTATTATTAATAATAAAATAGCATAGTTAGTCAACTTTATTCTCCTGCTTAAAATTGAAAAACAATGTGGTACCTTTTTAATTATTATTGTTTATTTATTATACTAAAATATCATCATGGTATTATCAGTGCTTACACAAATTAAAATGAGGTATTATCTTACGAACAGATAATATTGAATAAGTTAGATAATTTAAAAAGTAAATTATAATAAAACATTAAACAAGTATATAATTGAGCAACTATTAGTAACTTATTAATAAAAATACTAAATAAAAAACATATATTTACTGCTATTGTTATGCAAATTTACTTGCGGACAATTATTTAATATTTTAGTGTTTATTATTATTATTATTATTGTTGAAATTTTTTAAAATTAGTGTTCACGTGTAACGCACGGGTAGGGAACTAGTAACTTTTATAAGCATATTTTCAAGAGAAAAAGGGCTCGTTTAAGGGTAAAAACAAGGGCTCGTTTTCTTTCATTTACTGAACAAAAACATTATAAGCAGAAAACACATTCAAATTTTAGGCTGTTTGAGCAGTCAACTTGGCAACCTCATTTGCACCAGTTTATCTGAGGTCAAGTGCCCAGGTTTTCTTGCAGAAACTGATAACGCCAAGAGAGCTTTCATATTTAATGGACAACAAAGTAATTTTCACAGCCAATATATATGCTTTGGCCGTTCCTCCTGTCAAACCATGGCAATAGATGGCACCACTCTTTGCAAGAACCACCAATATAATCTGCTTACCTTAATACTTCAGACCACAGCGAATACTGCAAAAGAACAATGTATTTTTCAAATAACTGTCACAAAAATTCCATTGTATTTGTTTATTTACTTAAGTGTATGATTTCCCATATCATTATCTGCTGATGCAAAGTGCAAGTGCAGGATGGAGTTGGAGGCAGTTGATTGAGGACATGCACAAATTGAAAAATGCAAAAGGACCATGTATTTTTCAAATAACCGTAAAAAAAAATGCCATTTTATTTGTTGATTTACTCGAAGTTTATGATTTTCCAACATCCATCATTTTTTGATGCACATATCAAAGTAGTAGTACTGAGGAGTAAAAGGATAAGAATTTGTACGAGTACTGGAAATTCTAGTGCAGAAGACTCATATCTCTATCCATATTTTTCACGAGACTTACAAGTCCTAGACAACTTTTTACTATGTATTTCACTCTTTTTATTACTAGAAATTAAAGGCTAACATGGGCAATGAGACCAAAGATGTTTAAAGTATTAAATAATTCTTCCTTTCCATGTTCAATTTATCCAATGTTCTCGGACTTGATATATTTTAGAGCACAGAAGTGAAAAAAAATAATAATAAATGAAGAGATAAAAGTGATTACGAAGAGAAAGAAAAGTGAGTGGGGAAAAGATAAACAAATATAATTCAAAGTAATTAATGAGATATATCTCGACATTAATTTTGGAGGATGTCCACTTTCGACACCATCCTTTGCTTTGATCTACAATTTTCTGTGTCATGCCTTTTTTTTGGATGTTGGGGGTGGGGGTGTGCTGTACCAAATTTTCCTTCGAAAGCGAGCATTCCAGAACAGAGCTTATGTGTTTTGAATGGTAGAATCGACAATGACTTACTTCAGCAACTTGTTTACTAACAAGAACAGAACATATTGAACAAAGGAAAAAGCAGAACAAAAAGAAATGGTATACTCATTCACCTTAAATCCGTTGGTTTCCTCCAAAATATGAACTTGAAGGACATCATTTCCAAAGCTCTGTTGTTCTGCTAGTATCTGCTTTGCTGATGTTACAAGTTCATCATTGCAGTAAAGCACTTTGATCATTTGAAAAGTTGGGATTTCTCTGATACCACAAGGGATTTCCTTAATTTGATGGCAGTACTCAATGACTCGGTGATGAAGGCTTGGAAAGTTGATACTATCAGCTTTCCAGTTCTCAAGTTCAATTTTACTAAGTAGCAGATATTTCAGTTGAAGAAATTCTCCATCATTTGGTTCCCAATCTGGTCCAATGAAGGGAAGATCGATGAGTTTGAGTACTAGAAGATTGGACAACGAACCAATAACTGACATGTCTTCCCAAGGCATTCCAAAGCCACCAGATAATGTTAACTTTTTGAGTGAAGGTGGGAAAATGATGTGATGCACAAAAGATGTTGAGTTCCTCGAAAAAATGAGATAATAGCATTTCAATATTTCAAGCTTTTCTAGATGGTCAAGATTCCTGAGACAATAGTATCCCCATTCCATGAGTTCATCGTGAAATACAATTCCCAACTTCCTGAGATTGGGAATTCTTTTCAGGATTTCCTCTTTATGCATCTTAACAAGGCTTCTGTTCTGTATATGCATCTTTTGGATTTCTTACAAATCGACATGAAATGCTGGATTCAATAATGTCCTCTGCTTTAAATGTTGCATCTCTAATTTGACTATCAAAATTTTCAATTGCCTCGCTGCTTTCCTGAGATGAAGTATCAAGAAAATCTTGTAAGAAACTGACCTTTTCTACG
Organism: Nyctanthes arbor-tristis; assembly: GCA_963692815.1. Lineage (NCBI taxonomy): Eukaryota > Viridiplantae > Streptophyta > Magnoliopsida > Lamiales > Oleaceae > Nyctanthes > Nyctanthes arbor-tristis. Next base: position 49,420 of record CAVNYN010268881.1, read on the forward strand.
AGAGATTGGAGTTGTTGTTTCTCATCAAGAATCAGATATCGACTATCGTGCTACACGACGCTCTTCCGATCTCAAGTGTATGCTCAAGAACGTGACTAAGAGAAAGAAGAGCAGTGCAAGCCATATCTATCTCTCAGATTGCACACACAGAACACAAGAATTATATGGTCTTTCTTTCGTAATGTCTATCAGATTCCTTTGTGGAATAAAATAAGAAACCATTAGGTGTAAGCCATTAACAAGAATTATTGGAGGGACCAACTAAATGACTTTAGGTTTATCCAAGTGCAAGAGCCACCAGTACAGCAGTCCTCCCACATTGATTGAGAAACTTCAAAAGATTGATGCATCGAACCCCACCAAAAACTGCAGAAAACAATGTATTCTTCAAGATGTTGTCACAGAAAGGCCATTTTTATTGTTGATATACAATTATCTTTTGATATACAGTGCAATATCAAAATCAAGATGGGAGGCAGATGATTGAAGACATATGGACATCATACCAAGGAGTAGAAGTCTAATAAGATGGGATATAATAAAAGAATAATTAGAAGAATAATTAGAAGGCCATTTACAAGAATAATTAGAAGGCCCCAACTTAAATACTTTATGTTATCCCAGGAGAAAAGAATTCCTCGTTGATTAGTCTACTAAGATTCAATAATTAGTAGAAAATTTTCGAAAGACAAAAGTGTGATATATTGCGAGAAGACTGGTCGGCAATGGGCAAGGCTCACTAGCAGAGCTGGGCTCTCAAAATTGACAAGTCTACCCTCCAGGAACGTGTTCAAAATAAGACATAAAATATAGATGAATAAAATGGTACATAGTTTAAAACTAGTAACATAATAATTAACAAGAAGACTTAATTAGGTAGCTTAAACATACATAAGATTCCGCATTAGTTGCTTGATAAAAATATTGAGTAAATTGGAAGAGCTAAGAAAATGGGACTTGGCTGAGGATACAGGAAATAATTTTCTAGTGCATTAACCACCTCAAACACTAAAGGAGATCAGAAGATTTAAGCCATTATATGAAGTTGATCAGTAGATGGTGTTTATGCTCCCCATTTATGGAAATTATGCTCAAGATGATCATCATTGTTGTAAATAACATCAGAAAAGGCTTAATACTCAACCTAGGATAGGAAGAGAGCATTCCGGTTTTCATGGTAAATTCAGAATATGGCTTATGTAGTTTAAATTGCAATGCAAAATGATTCACTTAAGAAGTTTGTTTTCATAATAACTAATAAGAGCAGAAAATTTTGAATAAAGGAAAAGCAGAACGAAAAGAAATGAAATATTCAAGCACCTGAAGTTCTTAGGATCGTGCTACCATTTTAAAGTTCTCAAATAAGAACTTGAAGGACATCATTGCCAAAGCTCCGTTGCTCTTCTACGATGCACTTTATTGAAGTAACAAGTTCATCTTCACAATAATACACCTTGATCATTTGAAGAGTTGGAATTTCTCCAATGCCACAAGGGATTTCTTTCACTCCATAGCAAAAACCTGAGGACTAGGTGCTGAAGACTTGGGAAGTGATAGCATCAGCTTTCCATTGCTCAAGTCTAATTTGATCAAGTACCAGACATTTAGGATGAAGAAATTCTCCTTCATTTGGTTTCCAATATGGTCCAGTGAAGGCAGACTCCCCGAGTTTGAGTACTAGAAGATTAGGCAACAAGCCAATAACTGACATGTCTTTCCAAGGAGTGAAAAAGTGGCCACATAAAGTTAACTTTCTGAGTGAAGGAGGGAAAACAATGTTATGCAAAAAAGATGGTGGTCGCGACTCTGAAATAGAAATGCATTTCAATATTTCAAGTTTATCCAGAAAGACCATATTTTTGAGACAATAGTATCCCCAATCCATAGGTCCATCTTTGGATTGGGAATAACTCCAGTCTAAAGGTCCACATTCAAATTGGATTCCCAATTTCCTCATATTGGGAATTCTTTTCAGGATCTCTTATGTGGATCTGAACATTTGATAAGTGCAATTTTACACTTATCTTGGGCCATTAAAACTAGACATTTATCGTTGTATTTCCTTAATTTATTGCTTAATTTATCTATTTTTGTTTATTTTAGGATTTAACTCGATCTCAAGCAATTGGTGAAGAAAGAAAAGAGAAACGGACTACTTATGGAGGCAAATATTTCTATGTCAAAGACTTGAAGGACTTTTGTTGGCAATCTTATAGAGATAGAGGACTTATAGTATAAATAATTATTGAAAAATCAATGAAGAAAGCTAAATGGAAATTGAGAGTTTGTTGGATTCACGTGGGCTCAGCTTCAAGGAGAGAATAGCGGCCCAATTACATGGCTTGGACGCTATTTAATGGAACAACAATTGAAGGAGAGACGTCCAAGGTGGAAAGCAAAGCTGTGACGGAGACGGAAGAAGAAGCCGAGAAGGGGCGTTGGAGAGCCGCCGCGAGAAGAGAATGTGGTTCTTATCTTGAAATTGTATCTTTTTGGTGATGAGTTCCTGTGTTTATAGATGTTCTCTTTCTCGTATGATGTTAGACTAATTATTTTTGTACTAGGGTTATGACGAAACCATTGTTGACAATTATTTAGTTTTAAAGAATTGCTCTTTTTATTATTTATTATTGAGTTAATTGTTTGTTATTCATTTATACGTCTGTTTTATTGCTTGATTACTATTAATTCGTGTTTGTGATTTATGTTGATTTTGAGAGATTTGATGTAAATTAGTAAATACTAATGATCAATATAGGGTCCTATATTGATTATGTATGTCAATATGCCTTATGAAATCGCTATATAATGATCTTTGTGATTTAATTCATGTTTAAGTATTCGCAATTTAGTTAGAGATAATTAAGTTCACATATAGGCATAGAATCGATTGACCATCGAGAGATGCTTTTGATTAATATTGGATCATCGATTTTTAACATAGGCAATATTTTTGTTATTGTTGATTGTTTGTTGTTGTTTTAATTGATATCTTATAATTTGATCGATTTTAGGATAGTTTAGGGATTTATGTCACGACAGAGAGACGGATATATATGTTCCAGCTCAAATAACAAACGACATTAAGTCTGATAAGAGATAGAGATATACTTCTATGCTTAGTGCAATCTTTTGTGGTGTTCTAGCTTTGTATTGCGTTTTTATTTGTTCGTATCCATCATAGAGATATAGGTAGGTCATAGGTAAAAACATGTTTGATTTGTATTGAGAAAACAAATTGACACATAAAGAATATCGGTTGTCACCATATGATGAGGATTGATTGAAACGAGTGATCAATGGTTTTTAATGAGTCAGCAATGGTGGATTCGTAATCCTAGTACCTTATTGATGTGATTGTTTCTAGGAATTGTAAATAATTTTACTTGTTTATTTTCTTAGATAGTTTTCGTGAATATTTCTAAACGATTAGTTGTGTTTTCTTTAACTAAATTTGAGATTAACTTAAGTGAAACTTAATAGATTCAGTACTCATGAGATTCGACACTCTACTCATCACTGTATTACTTGTTAACGATCTGTCCAATTGCGGGATAAAATTGACAACAACATTATTGCAGTTGAGAGTGTCTGTAAGTTTTCTAATATAGTAATAGGATTTTTAGCTGTATTTTCAAAACTGGAAGGATCTGAAAGAATCATTCCAGCCGCCTGGACATGTCTTAATTGTGTCATCCCCCAAAATTCGGGTATTACATATCTCTTGTCATTGCCATGCATAATTAAGGTTTGTAGATTTTGGAGTTTATATGCAAATGTAGGAACTACGTATGCAAATGGAGGAACTACTGTATCACTCGGGATGAAACTGAGGTAGCGCAAGTTAATTGCTTCTGCCAAGCCACTTGGACTTAGATATTTGGCTTCTACCACTCTAGTTCGCTTACAAATTTGCAAATTTACCCCAGTGAAAAGATCAAAGCTTAAAAGAGTTCATAGATGCGAACTCTGGTGTTTATTGGGACGATACCAGATCGTACGAGTACTAACACGTTGCAGGCTAGTGCCTCCTGAAAGACTACCGCTATCGACTTGAAAAAACTTTTCCCTTTGAGATTCTCTCACACAGGTCGCGTAAGAGATCATGAATCATGCGCGTTTTGATTTTGCCTAGGGAACTCCTCTAATGAACCATAACAAGATTCCTATCAACCAGGTCCAACAAATACTCCTTTAGCCATATCTTCCAAAGTTTTGTCTTTTGGCGACTTTATGAGTCCTTCAACAATCCATAACTTGACAAGTTTAGAGACACTAATTTTAGAATCTTCTGGGAAATTCCCATAGAAAGGAAACACCATTTCAAATGATAAGGCAAAATTTTTTTAACTGAAGGATTTATCTTTGCGAACCTCTCATCTTCCAAAGCTATTATTGAACTTATATTTTTTCCAACATTTTCCCAATAATATTGTGCTCTTGTGGCCTTTGAGAGAAGCCCGGCAATCACAACGATTGCAAGTGGAAGTCCTTGACAATTTTGAGTTATCTTTTTCCCAATCTGTTCAAGTTCAGAAGGGCAACAATCTTTTCCAAATACATGATCACAAAATAAATTCCAACTGTCATCTGCATTTAAAAAATGCGTGTGATGAGAAGGAAATAAGGACTTTGCATAGCCAGCCATGTGATCTAGCCTAGTGGTCTTCATGATTTGACTTCCATTGTTATCATTCGGAAAACTTCGCTTCACATGATCCCACGCCTTCGTGTCCCATATGTCATTCATGACAATAAGATACATCTTGCTTTTTAGAATCTTGTACAAAAGTTCTTCTAGTTGTTGTTCTCATGGAATGTAGAAGGCATAGAAGGATATCTTGCAAAGTATAGTCCTGAGATACTGTGACCCAAGCACGGATGTGGAAGAGATACAAAATAAGTGCATCATTATAAACTGTTTTAGCAAGAAAGGTCTTACCAATTCTACACATCCCAACAATGGAAACAGTTTGAAGATTTGATGATCCTCCAGTTAGCCGTTCCTTAATCACCATCATGTCATCATCAAGACCCACCGCATTACTCTTGAAACTGGAAGCTGATTTTGATTAAGAAACATGCAGCAAAGTCCTAGGAAGCAGATCCGGTACATCACCTGCACATTCAATCTTCTCCACCTTTTTCTTGATGGTTTCAAACTCTTCTGCAGCTTTCTCTAATTTATGGCCGAAAGTAGTAAAGCATGAGGCTTTTTTGAGGACGCTCAGAAGATGTCCTCTTCTTCTCCATGTGACTTGTGGATTCTTCAATAACTCGGCCTGCAATGTTGGATTCGATGATGTCCTCTGCTCTAAATACTGCATCTCTGATTTGACTCTCAAGTTTTTCAATTGCCTCGCTGCTTTTCTGTGATGAATTATTATCAAGAAAACCTAATAAGAAACTAACCTTTTGTAAGAGAGATTGAAGTTGTTGTTTCTTATCAAGAAACAGATAATGATGATCCCGATCAAGCGTATGGTCAAGAAGGTGACCAAGAGAAAGAAGGGCAGTGTAACCCATCTCTCTCTCTCCCCATGCACATACAGAACACCAGAATTATTGGGTCTTTATTTTGCAGTATCCGTTTAATGGCTTGGTGGACTTAAAAGAAGGAACCATTATCTGTAAGCCATTTACAAGAATTATTGGAGGGTCCAATTCAGAGACTTTAGGTCTATTCACTTCCCTTTTCTGAACAGTGGTCACTTTAAAGTCCAAACTTCCCGGTACTAGTGGAATTAGACTTATAACAATATATTTCTACCGCATAAAACTACAGTCCTGAATGACATATATCTTGTGAAATAGGAAACTGGCAGTATCTCTGTTTTTGTTTAATTTCAATTTCAAACTAGAAATCAGTAAAATTATCCGATCCATATAATTCATGGGACTCATTTAAGTCCTACACAATATTTGAATATTTATCTTCCGTCATTTTATTTCTATTTTGATCTATTCTGAATTAGAAACAAAGGACTGACTAGGGCAAATAAGACCAAAGATACTGAAAATATTAGATATTTCTAATTTGTTTTGTTTAATTTGTCCAATCTTCTCAATATATTTTAGAACATCTCCAATATTCTCAAAACTTGATATATTTGAGACACCATCCTTCACATCGATGAGCCTGAGATTTATTTTTCTGTTTCATAACATATAAGAACTTTTTGCATTTGATGTAGAGATTTCAAATTTGGAATTCTTGGCAACTTTTAGAAGATGAATATAACCGGTATTGTTTTGTGTGTGCGAAATGAAGAATTCAGTTGTCTAAGAAGTAAGAACAAAAATAAGAATCTGACTAAGACCTTTCTCTTGGTTAATTTGACTTTTTGTAATTTGGCGGTGATCGATTAGAAAAAGAAGTAGATTTTAAATGAGTCCAAATTTTAAAACAAATAACATGATAAAACAAGAACGCTTATTCAGAAAGAACCATATATCTCTATCTGAACATGCAAGTCATCTTTCATACTTCTTAATCTATGAACCTTCCATAAATAACTAAGGTTTGTAGATTCTGAAATTTGTATAGCCATTCAGGAAACCTCTTTATCCCAGTAGTTGCAAGCTGAGGCATATTGCAACTTAACTCCATCTGCTTTTTAAGTAGAATAATAAATTGTATCCTCAGCATCCAATACTCTGAGTAGCATACTTTCGTACTTTCGACAACTTCACCACCAAAGAGTTTGTGCTAAAAACTCATGAGAACTACAAACTCATTTTCAACCATTCTGTCCAAAAAGAAAAATAGCTAATTAGTTTACCAAACTAAATTAAGAAACAATGTTTAGGTTCAAAATAATTTGTATTTGTCACAAAAGACCATCTTATTGTTCAATTTCTATTTTAAAACAAAAAATCAGTGAAAATACGTTTCTCTAAGTATTTCATAGACTCACAGGTACTACAAAATTTTTCACCCCATTGTATACCTGTCTTGGACTGGAAATTGGCAAATGGGACCAAGGACATCATAAATATCAGGGTTCAAATCAGAAGCAGAGAAAGAGTCTCATGGTATGAGATCCTTCACCACTTGTGACCTTTGAAAGCAGGCTTGAGCATTTAAAACTCTTAGATTTACTCATATTAGTTCAAAGCCTCAGCAAATGCCACTCAAATTAATAACTGGATTCAAGTTTCAACAACATAGAGCAGAGACTTCAATAATTGAGAAGAAGAAGAAACCATTGATCAAGTGACTATTGATCAAACTCTTCAATAATTGGAGAGCTAGGTCAAGTGATCATTGATCAAGGTATCTCGTCGAATTTGTGGAATATTGACTAATCAAAACAGATGTGGTAAATGAAATTTGTTTACCTAACAAGAAAAGAAAAATTGAACAAAGGAAAAGAAGAAGAAAAGGAAATCATATATTCATGCACCTGAAGTTCATAGGACTGCTTAATGCATTTGGTTTTCCTTGTTTGTCCGGATAAGAACTCGGAGAACATCATTTCCAGAGCTCCGTTGCTCCTCTAGTATGCACTTTGCTGAAGTAACGAGTTCATCCCCACAATAATGCACTTCGATCATTTGAAGATTTGGAATTTCTCCAATGCCACGAGGGATTTTTTTTCATTCTATAGCACCATGTAAGGACTAGGCGTTGAATGCTTGGGAAGTGGATACTCTCAGCTCTCCAGTGCTGAAGTTCAGTGTATTTAAGTTGGAGATATCTCGGCCGAAGTAATTCTCCTTCGTTTGGTACCCAAACTGGTCCAATGAAGGCATGGGACCGGAGTTTGAGTACTAGAAGATTGGGCAACAAACCAGTAACTGATGTCTTTCCAAGGAATGTTAAAGCGGCCATCTGAAGTTAACTTTATGAGTGAAAATGGGAAAATGATGTCATTACAAAAGATGATGGTTGCCGAGGACATATGTGAGAGTAGCATTTCAATATCTCAAGTTTTTAACAAATTGTCTACAGTACCTTAAACTTTCACACTTTCACTCCATCCCCTCACAAAGGAGAACTATACATCACAAACTCATGATCACCCCGAACTAATTTTTAGCTATTGAAAAAATGGGAAAATCTGTCTTTTTGAGGAAGTTTTAAACGGCAAAAAGGTACTTTGCAACTTCTAAATTCGAAATGGTCATAACTGGTAATTCGCAACTTTGGAACTGCAAAAATTTCTTTTTTAGAATGAGTAAAGGACAAAAGAGTTAAATTGGTTGTTTATGTAGCGACCGGGAACATTTTATATAAATAAATTTTAGTAGTAAATCGAGTCGCTCTAACCACTCAAAATTTTTAGAAGTTATATTACATCGCGCTTGTCTAGCTAAACGATAAAAAGCATTTATCCAAGAAAATTATTTAACTCTATCGATCATTTCGATCTAAGAGTTGACTGGAATCATATACGAAAGAAATCCAAAACTCAATAATAATTAATCCAACCTTCTTTAAGAGAAAAATAATTCAAACTTCAATATTCTTAGCCGTTGTCACAAATTTTGTACATGGGCTATTAAAACTAAAATTTAACCAATTAAGTACACAAATATTTTACATGTCAAGAATTCCTAACTGAGTCTAAGAGGCA